>PVJH01028707.1:0-26980 GCA_004026705.1 Nesogale talazaci
TTCTGGAAATTCCACAAGAGAAGGATTCAGGCAATAGAAAAGCTGGAAAACTCGGAAATGTTCATATTGAATACTTGAAAAATAAAATGACAGTTGTTTCTGAGACACAGTTCTCTCAAAGATACTTGAAATACCTTACCAAGAAATACTTCAAGAACAATCTCCCTGAGTGGCTTCATGGAGATGCATGTGTCAGGGAGACTTGAGAACATTTTACTTCTCACTGAGCTGAGACCAAGGCTGAGCATGAGTCGGAGGACTAGGTGAAGCCTCCTTAGAAGGCTTTCTTGAACAAGACAAATGCACCAAACAAGAAAAAGAAACATCTAGGAATGGACTTTTATTTTATTAGTGATTCAAAAATATTGTACTCTTATTAAAATATATAGACATACACATATAATATGAAGAGAGTGAAATAGCAAAAATGACATTGTTTAGGCATTTATCACATTTCTTGATTTGATACCTTTAAAATTGTTTTTGACTGTGGGATCAATTGTACAACACCGCTTGATGTGACTGAACTGTGGAATGGTGTGACATTTGTATTAGCGCCTAATAAAATGGTTTTGAAAAACAACTGTTGTTGAAACTACATAAGGTAAATCTATACTACACTCAGTTAACAACGTCTCCGTGTCCACTGCAGTGACGCGGAACCCTTTCTAGCTGCTCATTCCCTCTTTTTCCGAATTGCCCCTCCTTCATGAACATACTCTCACTGCCTCCCTTGCTAACCCTGGGAGGTGCTGTTGGCAATTTGATCCCCCCGAGAGTTCTCTAAAAGAGCATGAAATCATGCTCCAGGTAAGTAGTCTTTAGCTGACTGTGGTTCTAAGAAGACTTCAGGGGGTTATTTTTGGTTTGAGGTCACAAGTTTATCTCGAGGCAATAGTCTCTTGGATTCATCCACCTTCCAGGGCTCCAGAACGTCTGGATTCCACGAGAATTCAAAATGAAGACTAATGTTAAGAAATAGTATGTGAAATTGACCAAAATGATGCAAATGAAACTCAAGGACATTTTAGATCAGTGCATCAAGATCAGCTGGAGAATCTGTTAAAAGTACAGACCCCAGCCTAGCGTTCCTGGTACAGTTTAGTAGATCCACGCAGAGTCAAGACTTATGTTTTTAAAAAGATCTCGGGCAAGACAGGTGTGCTAATCCAGACACCATGCTTGGAGAATAACTGCTCCCCAGAAAATTCACAGTAATTTTGTAGTAATTCAGAAGAAATACAGAATGCATTATGAATTATTATTTGTTTCTACAATGGCAGCAACAAAGGATCAATTCTTCCTCTAGCAGAGTCAATCAAGATTCCTGAACTGAGCTGTCTCCTGGTGTGCGCCAGCAATGAACTCATGGCCCATGACCTCTGGAAGGCCCAAATGTCCTGGGGGCAGGGGGCCGCCTCTGGCAGGTGGGCAACAGCAACTAGCTCTCTAACAGCAGAGAGCTCACACCATGAAGTGCCAGGATAACCCTCGGCATTCAGGGGGCAAACATCCCCGGCCCCTCCCTGCATCGCTTTTCGAATGCGAAAGAACTATTTTGATGATGCTCATCAGATTATACCCTATCAGTTAAAGATAATGTCATTCTGGTTCAGCTCACATAATATGGAGCATTTTTATTTTTAAAAAAAAAAGGAAGAAAGAAAGAAAAGAGTAAGCAAGAAGGTAATCACTTCTCTGGTTGGTTCCTGCTTTTTTAATGAGTCGCTATGGAGACCTGAGAATGGCTAGTCATTGGCATAACAGCTCATCAAGGCAAAGTTCCAGCTATATCCCACTGGGGCCTTAAAAGCTAACAAGTGGCCACCTGAGGTGCAACTACTGGTTTCTCCCTGTGTGAGAAGAGGGAAGAAATTAAACTCAAGGAAACCGTCCAAAAAATTAATGGGTCTTTACATGATCCTGATGGAGCCCTGGTGACAGGGGTTCTGCACTGGACTGCTCAACACAAGGTCGCCCGTTTGAAGCCACGAAGCTTTCTCCTATCAGAAAGTGTCATCTCGGAAACCCAGAGAAGCAGTTCGACTCTAAGTTGGAATTGACTCAGTGGAAGTGAGTGAGGTTTTTTGGCCATGACCCTGAGACTAGAACTAGAGGTGTACACCCATCCATCTATCACAACTGCCTAGACCAGGGATTCTCAATCTTTAATGCTGCAACCCTCTAATACAGTCCCTCATGTTGTGGTGACCCCCCCCCCAACATAAAATTATTTTCATTGTTACTTCATAACTGTAATTTTGCTACAGCTATGAATTGTAACAATTAACAACAGTATCTTGAAAGATGAGCTAAAAACCTTTCCAGGGTAGGGCATTTTTAAAAATCATTCTATTGGAGGCTTGTACATCGCTTTTCACAATACATAAATACATATATTATGCCAAGCACCTTCACATGCCTGCTGCCATTATCATTCTCCAACTATCCGCTTTTCCACTCGGGCCCTTGATGTCGGCTTCTCATCCTTTCCCCTCCGTCCTTGCTCCCCTCTGCCCCACCACCTCTCAATACTTTATAAATTGATTATTGTTTTGTCTTATCTTACACTGCCCAACATCTCCCCTCACCCACTCCTCCAATGTCTGTCCTCCTAGAGGGAGGAGCAAACCCTTAGAGGAGGGTGAGAGTGGCTGTAAAATTAATAGAAATACACATGCCCAAAGGCAGGCTTTCTACCCACCTCGAGTTATAGTCCCAGAAGCCCATGGGGGCAGTTCTACCCCGTCCTGTGTCCTAACAATGACTCAGTGACCGTGAGTTTGATTTCTGAGTTTGTTGTTGTACATAAGGAACCCTGGTGACATTGTTAGGTTAGGTGTTGGGCTACTGGCTCTAAGGTTGGCAGGTCAAAATTACCAGTCACTCTGAGGGAGAAAGATGTGTATCTTTATGGGAGCTTCTTGCTCACCAGATCAGGATATCTGCCTGTGGGTGGATTCGCTTGGAGATGACAGAGGAGCAATGCTGGTTTGCAAGACCATGGGAAATATGCTTTCCAATGGTCTTGGGCAACCCCTGTGAAAGTTGTTGGACCCCCCCAAAGGGGTTGAGACCCACAGGTTGAGAACCACTGGCCTAACAGAATGGGGGAAAAAAACAAATAAACGTAGAACAAAATTCAAAACCATCATTGAGAGGAGGAAAAAAAAGACCTAATGATCTGGTAAGACGAATGGAAACCCTGAGACCGTGGCCCTCAGCCATCTTCAAACTTGGACTTGGATGCAACCCCATGATCACCTTGCAGTCAAGCAGTGAACAGCAGAACTTTGTACTCCTTGGAATCATTAACCACCCAGGACCCAAAGGGCAGCATCTGCTCCAGAACAGAAGCCACCAGGCAGCAAGAGACAGTAAAGAAGGACAGGTGGATCCAGATTGGGAGGGTATGGTTACACTGAGGGAATTGCTGCTGATATGTTAACAAAACACATGCCTACAAATAGTTGAATGGAAGACTAATTTGCTTGGTCGTTTCACCCAAACCACAGTAATAAAAAAAATTAGAGAGCGGGCTGAGCCCCGGTGACGTAGTGTTTGTGCACGGGACTGCGGCCCACTGGGATGGAGGTTCGATTCCAGCTCCACGGAGCAAAGGCTGGGCCTCCTATTCCCACCACCAGAGGGCAGTGATGCCCCGCCCCCCAAAAAATTAGAGAGTAAAATTCAAATAAATAAATCAGAGGCAATGTGCTGTGGTCAGTAGTCCTAGTGGTAGAGTGGGCTACATGCCCGGCCCTGGGTGGCTAACTGGTGGTTCAAACTCACCAGCCACTCCCTGGGAGAGTGAGGCTTCCTGCCTCCCAAAGGATTTACCTTAGACATCCCCTTACAGTTATGTAGGGAGGAGAGGAGCCAGTCAGGAATACAGTGTAGCAACAATGAAATATGCAACTTTCCTCTAGTTCTTAAATGCTTTCCCCCTCCACCCCACCCCCACTATCATGTTCCCTATTTTACCTTAAAATACAGCTAGACCAGGGGATGTACACCGGAGCCAGAAACATGGGGCATTCAGGACAGATGAACGCTTTAGTACCAGTGGCGAGAGTGGTGATACTGGGAGGGTGGAGGGAAGATGGGGTAGAAAGGGGAAACCAATTGTAGAGATCTACATATACCCTCCTCCTTGGGGTACAGACAACAGGGAAGTGGGTGAAGGGATACATCAGACAGTGTACAATATGACAAAATAATGATAATTTGTAAATTATTAAGGGTTCATGAGGGAGGGGAGTGGGGAGGGAAGGGAAATATAGGGAGCTGATACCAAGGGCCTAAGTAGAAGGAGGATGTTTCAAGACTGATGATGGCAACAAATATACACATGTGATCTGCATACAATTGATGTATGCATTGATTGTGATAAGAGTTGTATGGGTCCCCAATAAAATGGTTTTTAAAAAAGAAAAGGATTTACCGCTTCAGAAACCCCCTGGGGAAATCCCTACTATGAGTGGGGATCAACTCAGTGGCAGAGAGAGATGTGAGTGGTCGGTTCCCTCCCAGCACCTGCACCTATAAGTCAGTGACACAGGAACTGGTGGGTCTATGAAAGCTTTCCTAGTCAAATCATAAATCGCGTTCAACATGTCTTATGTTTCACAAAGAAAACGTACTGCTGCTGACGCAGTCAGGTGCGCACTCCTACACACAAAAATGATGGCTCACAGACGCCAACATGCACTGCTAGCAGAGGCAGTCTAAAATCCTGCCGCTAGAACGTGCATGCTCCAGCCCCAGCCCCGAGCCTGCTGTCCAGCGCAGTCAAGTTAGTTCCAACTCAGCACCCCGAGTCTAAGCACCACTTGGTCATGGAACCCTTGCAATGAAAACTGAAACTTCCTGTTTTTCCTAATCCCCAAAAAGGAAAAAACAGCCACTGGCAGGTATTTCCAAAACAGGGCATTTTGTTTTTGGTATAACAAGATCCGTTCAAGTGAAAGAAGCCAGGTCAATCATAGGAAATACTGACTTCCCAACAAGGGAGAAGGGAGCAGACCAGCAGCACACTGAGGAGGCAAATGCTGGCATCAGCCAGTGTTTCTTTGTATGAAACAATCACACACAATACTCCTACACCCACCCCCACTCCAGGCTGGAGGCGAGGTGGGGCCAGAACCACCAGACAAAAAAAGAAGACTAAGGGTGCTAATGACCAGCACCAGCAGAGAAGATCAGGACTCCAGTGCTGGAAAGTTCCAGGGAGCTTCACCTCCATATCCTACAACAACTTCGAGGAGACCCTTCAGTTCAAGAGTGTCCAGAGAGCACCTGGAAGTAGTAACACATTAACTGCTTAACAGAGTACTGTATGTAGAAGTGTGTTAGTCTGAGTAGACTAGAGAAACAAATTCACAAACAGGCATATGTGTATCAGAAAGAACTTTATATACAAGAGCACCTGAATATTGGGAAAACATCCCAGTCCAGATAAAGTCTGATATTAGCCATATGCCCAATACCAATCTATAAATTCCTCTTCAGACTCAAGCAACACATGCAATGATGCTGAATGCAGGTAGATCACAGGCCAACGGGTGTGTGAAGTCTTGCAGATCCAGTGACAAGCAGAGGCATATCAGCACAGCTTCGAAGCTCTAACTGCCATCAGTCTGTCTCCATGTGGCTTATCATCAGAGTCTCTCAGGAAGTGAGCAGATACTGTCTCCTGTCTCCAAGGAGGAAGACAGGAGTTCCCAGAATCCTCAGGGGAAGGTCATGCCCACACAGAGACTTCATTGGCTACATATCCTGATTGACAGGCTAAACTCCACCCCTACACTCTTAATCCTCAAATTGATACCGGATTATCTAACTACCACAAGAAGTAACAGTATTTACTGTTGTGACATGTGCAAACCATTCTTTGGGCCATGTCAAGGCACAGGTCATTCATGTCTACAAGGGTGCTTCAAAAAGTTCGCATGAAAAAATGGAATCAAAAGAATGGAATTTTCCCAGGAACTTTGTGAAGCTCCCTAATACCTAACATTAGCACTTTAAAGATAAAATTTTCAAATAAAACTGGTGCTCACTAGTGACTAACTTTTCCTTCAATAAACCAGCCAACACAACACGCAATGGAGTGTGTATCAAAACAGAATAGTGCTGCTCCACTGCTACAGGCCTTCTGGAAGCAGCTCACCAGGTCTTTTTTCCGAGCAGCCTCAGTGGGCCCACTGACCAACTTTTCTGTGAATAGCGCAGCGCATAAGCTTCTATACCACTCAGTGACTCCTTCAAGTCCACGATGCTCATGTCCAGTCCCCTCTCTAACAATAAAACTCATCAAAGAAATGTCACTCATGCAAAGGAATGGGGGAGAGGCTTGAAGTCTGAAAGTCACACGAGAGGGGTCTTACTGTCAGAAATTGTCTCTGGAAGATTGGAAGGCAGCCAAGGGTATCCCTGTTTTAGGACCACGTATAATTCTTGGAGTTGGCAAAACAGAACAAGCAGACATTGTCAGCAGCTTATTCGGCTGCCATTCCCTCAAATTTCCCTCGCTGAAAGTAACACTAATTTTGTTCAATTATCTATCGACTCTTTTCCCCAGGACCAAATGCATCTGAGGGAAGCAAGCCTAGAAAGTAAACCCTAGTTAATCTAAGTCACTCCCATCTAACAGAACTTCCCATAATGGGGGAAATATTCCGTAGCTGTGCTGTCCAATATAGCACATTGTTGTTGCTGGCTGCCACTCAACTTCAGGCAGCCCCACGCCCAATGGCACCAAGCATTTTCTGACCCTGCACCTCCCAGTGAGCAGGTGCAGACTCAACTGTTGTGGTACACAGGGATTTAGGAGGTCGAGCACCGGGCCTTTCCTTGGTCTGGAATCTAAAGTAAAATCTGTTCAGGATCATAATCACAACCCACCAGCTAGAGGAGTGGTTCCCAAACTTCCTTATGCCGTGACCCTTTCATACACTTCCTCATGTTGTGGTGACCCCTCCAAGCATAAAATTATTTCCATTGCTACTTCGTAACTGCAATTTTGCTACCATTATGAATCGAGCAACCCATGTCAAAGGTTGAGAACCGACGAGTTAGAGAGTAGTCACCTATATGAGATCCACTAGTTGGGAATTGAACCCAGATCTCTTGGGTGGAAGACAAAAATTCTACCACTGAACTACCAACACCCCACCAAAATATCAACAAATGCTCAAAAGAGAATATTGTGTTTAAGGAATTTACCCATGTCTAGAAGAAGTCCTGGTAGCATGTGGTTAAAGCACTCAGATACTAAGCCTACAGCTTGAATCCAACAGCCACTCTGGGAAAAGATGTGGCAGGGTGTTCCTATAAGGATTTGCAGCTTTGGAAACCCTTTACAGCAGTTCTCCCCTATCCTAATGAGTCCAAACTGACTAACAAATCATATCCATCACTACCCAATCCAATCTATGAATTTTACTTTATTAGTGTGAAATTCACTACAATTATTAAAAGGTTGCTAATGAAAAGTCACTTTCTGAATACATGAAATGCTATGGAAAAGGGCATAATCTGCCCTGAAAAGCCATGTTTGTAAGGTTTTAATTTAGCTTTCCACCCCAAGAAGTTGTACATTGTAAAGGAAAAGCATCCATTCCTCCAGACAATTACAAACTACATTCCTCTTCCGGATCACAAAATAGAAACCAAAACTTTTCTTCACATCTAGAGTCAAGGGATGCCAGCTTTTTGTCATTTGCAGTTATGCACAACACAGTAAGCAGGTCACTCACTCCTCCAAACCCCTGGTTCTGAGATAGTCTCTGTAGCAATTTAACTCTGGGACAAAGAAGACCACTGGGGATTCCTCTGAATTCTGTACTTCGTTAAAATCTGTTTGGGGGTTCCTTAATTACATAATTAGGTACCACTAGAAGATATACCCACACCAAAAGAAACACTGCCATAAAGTCACTTTAACATAGTGGCCCTACAGAACACTGTAGTTCTGTGATGGACGAGACTATAAACTGTGCAGGAGTATGACAGAAATTAGATTTCTCTCATAGAGCAGTTAAAGGGTTTGGACTGTTAACCTTGTGATTAGCAGCCCAACCTTTAACCCTCGGTGTCACCAGAGGTTCTTTCAGAAGAAAAAAACTATACAGTTCCTAGTTCCTATTAAGATTCAGAAAGAATTTTTTTTACTGCTCGTGGTTGAGTGATTCTAGGCATACGTGAAATCACACCCAACTGCCTCCGTACTTTCAAAATCCATGATATCTTCCAGAGACTAAAATTTACCTTTTTAGCTAAAATTTTAAATTTTAGTTTTTTCATTGTTTTACCTGTCTTGGAACATGCTATTTCCCATTCATACAACAATTTTTGCAGCATTTTCTATTTTGAAGAAATATGAGACAAATTAAGCATCTAACTTGGAAGAAGTGTAGCCAGAATGTTCCTTAGAAGCAAAGATGATGAAATTTGGTCTCAAGTACTTTAAATAATGTTATCAGGAGACCGGACCCTGGAAAACAGACATCAAACTTGGTATGCTGTGGGGGTGGGGGTGGGGGAGAACTGCAAAAAAAAAAAAAAGCTCTACACAAAAGAGATTGACACAGTGGCTCCAACAATGGGCTCAAACATAGGAACAATTTTGAGCCAATTCCAACCCAGAGACCCTCAGAGGTCAGAGAATCAGCCGATTCCAACCCAAATGACTATACCGGGAGACTCAATTTTCTCCCACAACGAGTCACTTAAGCAAAGAATTGTTAGAATAGTGATTCTACTATAGCTGTTGGAACATAAAGCCAATTCACAAAAATCAGTAGTATCTCATAAGCCAGGAATAACCATGAGGAAAAAAAACAACAACTAAGAATGAGAACATGATCTCATTTAAAACAGCAAGAGAGTATAAAACACTTTAGTAATTTATGTACTGAATATATAAGGAAGGGAAATACAATCATTTAACATGGGGAGGACCTAGCTAGCTGCAGAGGGGGAAAGACAGTGTAGCATCACAAGAAGACAATTCTGCCCAAGTTAAATAATGGATATAATGGTCTCGAAAAAAACCTTTTTAAAGATGTAATCTACTTTCAATTAAAAGATGCTATAAAAATATTTTGTAGAACCTAAGTGCTTGGAAAATTATATGGACGAAAATATCAAAGAACATTCATTAAAGAAAAAAAAGACGGCGATACTAAATCAAGAGATTGGGTCTCAGCAAAGCAGATAAATGACTTTCTTTTGCAAAATAAATGCAAACAGACTGCTGATTCATTTGCTTGCTGGCCATCTCTGACACTAGTTTCTGTTCAATGTTTAAATAATACTCCCATAATAGGCGCATTCCTTCATTTGTTAAATCATGGCCTATGTGATCTATGGCTTAGTCAAAATGAATGATTCATGGCCAAGGCCAAGTCCCTAGCTCAAAGCTCACTTGCAAAAAAAGTCTTCCTGGTCAATCGCATTTTGCTTTAATAGCCCGAAAGTGAAATGTCTTAAGCTCTTTTGTTGTATTATGATTTCTCTTATACTAGAACAAGGCGAGAGTTTGATCTTTTCTTTGCGTGCAGGCAGAGGACGTTGTTGTCACAGCAACTTTCCTCTACGGTTACTATCCTAGTTTCTAGGCATTAGGTAGCCCTGACGCTCCAAAAAAATGTCTACATACTTGGTCCATGCTATGCAATTCTATAGGCTATTTCACCTCTTCACCAGGTTAAGCTTTAATACCCTGTTCTTTGCCTTGCTTGAGATTTGACACATGAAAAGGAAAACAATTTTGAGAGGCCGGTCCCCAAAACTAGTGTTGAGAGAAGCCTGCCCAGGTAGGACACTGGGCTGGTCCAGGGTGTTAAGCAACACTCTGCAGTTCAGCCCCACTACCTCCCCGAGGGAGACACATGAGGCAGCCTGCTTCTATACAGACTTACAGCCTCAAAAACCCTGTTGGGGGGGGGGGGGAAGCGTGCACAAATGGCTCAATAGAAAGTACCGGTAAATGTCTAGAAAATAATGATGGCAACATAGGTACAAATGTGTTTGATACTGTTGATGTATGGATTGTTGTAAGAACTGTAAGAGCCCTCAAAATATTTTTGGTTTTTAATAAGATGCTTATTTTTTTAAAAAACCTTTGTGATGGGGAGGGTTCTTAGGTTGTTTGGGTTGTTTTGAGTGCAAACATGATGGTCTGATAAGTAAACTCTCACCTAATTCACAATGAAAGATTTAACACCAAACAAAACCCTGTGGGGCAGTTCTAGTTTGTCCTTTCCGGTCACTAGGAGTCAAAGGCAGCCAGCAGCAGGGGGCGTGGATATTTAGATGAACCCCTGAAATTACTAACCTAAAGATCACTGTAAACCATAAACCAAAAACATCCCCTGAACCTTCTGAAGTTTGGCTGAACTAGTGAAAGAAGTCTTGCCTTGAGCCCTTTGGTCTTTTAAGAGCAACAAGGATTTAAAGGGACAGCAACAGATGGAAAGATTCGATAGGCGGGACCTTAGGGGCTGTGGGAGAGTCCTGGTGTCATAGCAGCGCTTTCCACTGGGTTGCAGTCCACAGGGTTTGCAGTTCAAATCCACCAGCAATTCCTCGACAGAAAGAGGGGATTGTATCCCAGTCAAGAGTTACAGTCTTGGGAACTCCCTGGGGAACTGCTCTGAGGCAGCGGGTTAGGAGCTGTGGCTTTGGTTTTGGCTAACGGGGGAGGGGCACCTCAGATACGCAGGTGAGAGTGGCTGCACACCTGGTAGAGTGTAACCAATGTCACTGAACTGCGCAAGGAGAAGCGGCTGAAGAATCAGTGTTTGTTTTCTTGTGTATAGTTTCGCCAACGAAAAAACCCAAAACAAATGTAAAAGGTTCCTTTCTTACTGCTCAGTTACTCATAGTTTTTAATATGCTAATTACGATCATGAATTTCCACAAGGAATTAATATGCAGCCTTTTTTAGGTCCCTTTATTCAGAGATTCACTTTATGGCAAAGAGCCCTGGCTATGGAGCCAAGGTACTCAAGTTCTAGATCTGCCACTCTGTAACTATCTGGTCTTGGTTGGCTAATGTTTTCTCAATTGTAAATAAGGATGCATACACACATTTCGCAGGGCTGATTTAACAATAAATGATGCCCACATAAAGGTATAACCAAAAAATTCAAGCAAAATTCCATTATGTTTCTTTTTTAAATTTTTTTCCCCATTATCTTTCATTCAATTTTCTCACAAACTTTTTGAAGGACTTCTGTGAACGTAGTATGAACCTGTTCCCAATTGAGCGTGTGTGTGCGTGTGTTTAATTCCTAAATGGACGAGAAATCTTACCATGTGCTTTCTAGGAATAAAGTTTTAGATAAATTTCATTTATTATCCTTTAGGCAGGATTTATGACTTTTTTTTTGTTTTTGGGAGGCATCACTGCCCTCTGGTGGTCATGGGAGCTACCCAGCGCTGCTCCTGAGAGCTGCTGCTGGATTTGAACCGCCAAGCCCGCAGGTCACACTCAACCCGCACTCAACCACTCGACCACTTACGCCACCAGGGCTCAGCCCTGATTTATGATTTTTTTTTTTTAACCAATAAATTTGTTTTAGGTAATTAAGGGGGGGGGGGGAATCAACAATCACAAAGATACATGCTTTTTAAAAAGCCTAAAGAATAAGTGACAAACTGACAAAGGATCTCTGGGTTAGTGAAATTATGGATTTTTTCCTTTTCATGTTTAGTTACATTTGCTAAAGGTTTGTCAATAAAGTACACATCCAAGCCTTCTTATTCACAAACTCCAAATGTGTGAATCTGCTTGCTGAAACCTACCATCAATACTCAGGGCACTTTCTTGATCATCGTCGAACATGCACCACCACCGCCGCCATCACCGCTGCTGCTGTACTCCCATCGCGTGGATCCGGGACAAAGCAAGCCTGTAGCACAGACTGGAACTGTCTCTGCGGGTTTCTCCGGCCATGAATCTTTACAGCAGTAGAAAGCCTCCTATTTTCTCCCATGGAGTAGCTGATGGGTTTAAACTGTTGGCTTGGAGTTGAGCAGCCCACCCTGTAACCTACTGTGGCAGGTACATAATCTCTGGTCAACTTCGGAGAAGGTGTGGAGTCTAGCTTGTCAATCAGGTTATAGCCCATGATGCCTCAGGATAGGCAGTCTTCTCTTGAGGATCCCGAGAACTCCTGTCTTCCTCCCTGGAGGCGGGACACATTCTCTGCTACACATTCCTGTTGACAAGCCACAAGAAGCTATGCTGATAGGAGCCACACAGCGACTAGAGGGCTGAGATGTTTCTACCAGCAGACTCTTGTTGATCCACAAGACTCTTCACCCACTGGCCTGTGATCTTCCTGCATTAGGCATCATTGCCATGTGTTGCCTGAGACTGAAGAGTAATTTATAGGCTGGTATCGGACGCAAAGGCTAACATTGGACTATGGACTTAGTCTCTACTGGACTGAGATGTTTTCTTAATATACAATTACTCTTTGATATAAAGCTCTCTTACACACATGAGTGTCTCTAGTCAACTGGGACTAACACACTCACTAAGCCACCAGGGCTCCTGGAACGTGTACAGGGAGTATTTTTAGTGACTGGAGTTGAACACCACCCCAATCCACCTATTTCTAATACCACCCTCTGACAGTAAATAAAAGTCCTTTACTTGATCTGTTCAGTGCCCTTTTTTCATGTTTGTGCTTTTTCTTGGAGATTTGTTGGTTTAAAAGGCCTCCCAAGCATGATGCTGCAAAGCTGTGTAGTGATCTTAAGTGTAAGAAGGTGGAGCTGTGCCTGACACAAAACACTGCTTCAGATGAAAATCAGCGTGCTGCCAAGAGACCAATGCTAATGCACCAACAATATCTGCGAAATAAGGCCCCTTTGTGTGGGAAAAACAGGGGAGATGGGGGCAGGGAGGAGGCTCAAAATATCTTTCAATTTCATTTTCCAGTGAAAAATAGTATTATTCCACAACTGTTCAAAGTCCCCTTATATAGCGAGATCTGACTTGATGACAGTGAGCCTTGGTTTTGTGTAGGGAATCGACTGGTAAGGATGTTGTGACTAGAGGCAGGAGCCCTGGTGGCACAGTGGGGTCAGCATGTGGGGGCCGCTATCCAGGAGACTGAAAATGTACACCAGGAGTGCTCACATTTTTTTCAGCATGAGAGCTGCTTATAAAATGATCAAGTCACAATAATAAAACTGTAGGACATATATTTTTATTTATCTATTCATCAATGCATTAAGAACTCTTTATATGTATAATGCATGTTTATACATACATAACCACAAGTCCATTTGCCCAACACAACACAATTAACTGTACATTTTTTGTCATGACATGAGTTGACTTTGATGACTTGCACTGAATGGAATAAGCTAGGGATGCAGAATCTGGACAGTAGCTGCTGACAGCCAGCCTGAAGCACACTTCCAAAAGCTCATCAGTCACGGTGGAACGGTACTTGGACTTCATGATATTTATGTAGGAAAAGGCTGACTCACATCAATAAGTAGGGCCGAATAATGTAGTCAAGGAGGTAGTACATTTTCTCATGTTTGGGCACTTTCCCTCTGTGAATAAGTTCCAGAACTGTTCATGAGCTCTGGGCTTGAGCTCAATGTGGGCATGTAGTGTCAAAATCTCCCATTCTGTATGAAAGTGATACATTTTTGTCTTCTTACTTGGTCCAGCTCCCCCACTCACTTTACTACCCTTTCTTACATTTAAGGGTGGGTGGGTGGGGGAAACGAAGCTTAAAAACTGGGGAGGTGGCTTCCCTGGCCTCTCAGGCCTCAGAACTGCCCAGGATCTAAGGAGGCTCCTGTCCCTTTCTCTGCTGTCTCTTCCCTTCCCCAAAGTCCTTCCCACCTCCAATAAAGCCTATATTTAACTTTCATCCCTAAAAAAAAAAAATGGAGATAACTTAGCTTGTCAAACAACTGTAGTTGTTTGCACATGCATTTGACACCGAAGATTGCATCTGATTGTCTATGCTGTATAACAATTAAGTGATGGGTTTGATAATAGGCTCATGTCTGTTTTTTTAATGCCATGCAATCTACCCACACTACATTTGCGATCAGCTAGTAGGTGGTGATGGACACATTGAGTGTCCTTGGTGGAAACCCACCAGCCATTCCATGACAGAAGGAAAATGCTGTCTGCTCCCATAAAGGCTTGCATACCTGGAAACCCTTTGGGAAGTTCTGCCCTGGTACATAATGCCACTATGTTGGAATCAATTTGGTGGCAGCAGGGTTTTGGTTGTTTTTTCTGACACACATAGGGTTGGCTTGAGTTGGAATTGACAGCAGCTGGTATACATGTATATGCAGTCCTACTGTGATAGTTACATAATTTCACATCAACTTGAAGAGATATAAAAGTCTAGGGGTGGTGCTCAATTCAGCAGCACATATACTAAAATAAAAGTATAGAGGTGGTGGTTGGCCTGTCAATCAGATTATAGCTTGGTGACCTCACTTGGAGGTGCGACTGAGAGAACTCTCTTGAGGTCTCTCTCTTCTTGATATAAAACGTTTATACATATATGACATTGGATTTGTTTCACTAGTTAACCAAGCCTAACACACCTAGTAAATGACTACATAAAACACTGAGAATGATTCCTTGCATACATCACGTATTCTGTTATGGTCAACCACTGGCAGACCAGTAATCAAAGAACTGTTGAAATGTATTTTCAGAATGTTGGACATCCTGACTATTGTCATATATCACATGACCTTGACCCTTGAAGTGTGACTCCAACTTTCATCCTTTCTATTTTCGCATCCTCATTTTTCTACACCTAAGTCATTAACACCTATTCACATCTCTGCCCTTTCTCCAAGGTCAAAGGGCTAAGAAGGGGGTCACATACCCTCAACCTTCCTCTGGTGGTGGCAGCACTGGGTTCGGCATTTTCTAGTTCAGTGTTGCAGCAATTTTATAAGTTCTAATGACTGCATATAATGAAAAATCAACAATTACAGTTTCTAGAATTTCTTTTCTGATACCATTCCAGCCAGATATTTCAATGTACCAATTTTTTTCCCAACTAGACAGGAACACAGTTCATACAGAAGATAATCTAACATTAAACAACATCTAGAAGCAGATATAGAAGTAGAAATGCAAGCTGAACAGATGACGGAAGGCAAGTGGAAGCACACTCACTAGTATGTATAGGTTACAAATAGTTCTTCATGTGCATTCATATTTGAGGTCAATAAATAGATACAAGAGTATTACATAGCATGCAGAAGGCAAAGTTCTGAAAACTTCCCAATCATAGCCAAGTATCTTGATGGAATGACACACTGGGCTTGCAGATTTAAGACTAGAGTCTTAAAAGGACATGGAGGTCAACAGGCATAACATAGTCCACAAAGGGCAATATACTACCTACACCATACTCTGGTGAAAAATTTTGATAGTAGCCATCTAAGATGCAATGAATGGTTCTGCATGGTCAGAAGAAATAAGAGGGAAGAAAATCAAAGACCCAAAAGATTGATGGATCATGCAAATCATAGTCCCTTACCCGGTGATCAGAAGAGCCAGATGACGTCTGTGCAGACACCTAATCTGGTGTCAGTTTCAGGATTAAGAGTGTAGGGGTGGAGTCTAGCCTGTCAACCTGGAGACAGTCCATGACACCTCTGTGTGGGCATGGCTTTCTCCTGGGAAGTCTGGGAACTCGGCCGTATTTCCCCTTTGAAGGTGAGAGACTCACAACACAGTCCCTTGGAGATGCTCTACTGACGAGACACATGGCAGCGCGCTGATAGACCCTGAGCCCTGGAAACTGGAGGAACCATAAGGAGATCCCTGACAGCGCTGAAATGCTTCTACTGTCACTGGATATACAAGACTCTGTACCCAGTGGCCTGTGACTGCCTTGGTGTCACTGCATGTACTTTGTGAGTTTGTGAGGACTTATAGATTGGTACTGGACATATGGACTAATATCGGACTTATGACCTTGGACTGGACTGAGCCGGTTTGTTTCTCAATGTTCAATTGCTCTTGTATATAAACCTCTCCCTTATATGTATATGCATGTCTATGAATTTTTTGTGTGTGGCATCACTACCCTGGTGGGAGTAGGAAGCCCAGCCTTGCTCCTGGAGAGCTGCTGCTGGATCTGAACTGCCAACCCTGTGGGGTCACAGTCCCGCACACAACCACTAGGCCATCAGGGCTCAGCCATGAATTTTGTTTCTCTAGTCTACCCAGACTAACACAACATCCTACAACTACAACCAATCATTCTGATCAGAATCACTGCAGAAAAACCTGGGAGGTGGGGGGGTGCTGGATGGAAAAACACAAAAATAACTAATCGTGATATTCTAAAAGAGACTGTGGCCCTCAGCTGAATCCTGCCCCAAGATCAATTTCCAGTCAAAGACTCCTAGAGTGAGGCCTAATGCCACTGGGAACAAATGTACGCCTTGCCACCATCAACCTGACCCAACCTGGAAGGGTTGTTAGAAACAGGAACCCAGAGAGGAAGCAGAAGGAGTCAGTTACAGAGAAAGGGTTATAACCAAAGTCACAAGCAAAAGTATCTCAGTTGGGGGAAGAGGTGGCAGGAGGAAAAAAAAAAAAAGTATCTCAGTTGTGGAATGGAAAATTCATTTGCTCTGTAAACTTTCACCAACACTACAGTAAAAAATAAATAAATATGACCTGACATCTCCACTAGGATCTCAGGTGGCACCCCATAACCAAACACATTAATATTTCTGCAGCCTGAGTAGAATAAATGCTATAAATTAACTTGTCAGTTAAGGTTGGCTTTTACTACAAAAAAAGGGAGGAGAGTTCAAACTAGATTTGACTACCAATAAGGTGGAATTATTTAGCTCATAGGACTAAAGCATAGGTTCCCAAACTTATTTGGCCTTTGGCCCCCTTTTCAAGAAAAAAATTACTTAGCACCTACCCCTTCCTATTTCTGCCTCCTTCTCTACCCCCACCTCACCCTGCCACTGGCAATCAAAATGTTTGGTATTATATAGCCCATAATCCAGGATAACGTGAAGTCTCAGCTTTTGCAGTCTCCTGGATTTCCTTTGGGAAACCCTGGGCCAGAGCACAGGGAGGCTTCCATTTTTGTGTCTACTGGTGACTTACCACTGGTTTCATATTGGGCTGCTAACCTCAAGGTCTACAGTTCAAAACCAGCAGCCTCTCTGATGGAGAAAGATAAAACTTTCTATTCACATAAAGAGTTCCAGTCTCAGACACCCACAAGAACAATCCTGCCCTTGCCTCTAGGGTCGCTGTGAGTCAGAATCAACTGGATAGCACAGAGTTTGATTTTACTTTCATTGGTCCAAGCAACTTGGAATGCACTCGGGATAAATTATGCACACAACTGAGAACAAGCACAGTAGTCCTTATATTTGTACTTCATGACATCAACCAACGAAGTGTTTCTAGTTCAGTAAGTAGAAGACAAGGTTAAGGCTTTCAAGCAAATTTCAGAAGGGAAAAAAGTTAATTAATAAAGTGTCAAAATACAAAAAATCAGCTAATTATCAAGATCTCAATGTATTCAAACAACACAACAGGGCATCAAAGAGTTGACAAAAAAAAATATCCTTTTTAAAAAATACCCTTTAGAATGTCCTTTAATACCACAGTTGGGACACTGATAGCCTGCAATGCATGAGGAATTTCATTCATGTGGCCTTCTTATTCAAATCCATGGCTCACAAATTGACCTCTACTGCCAACTCAAAGTTGGTGGTTGGAGCCTAGATAGGAAGCAAAAACTCAAGGATCTGGCCCCGAAAAGTTACACGGTTAGGTAGGAAACCCTCTGAGGCCATTCAGGTTTGTCAGATGGGGTTGCTGGAGGAAGCAACACAAGGACATCACACAAGCCTGAATAAGGCCCCCAGAGTAGCTGTTTCCATACACTTCCCTCATCTGCTAAGAAGTAGAGGAGCACTTAGCTGCTAGCTGAAAGGTTGATGGTTCAAACCCGCCAACTGCTCTGTGGGAGAAAGATGAGAATTTGCTCCTTTAAGGATTACAGCCGGGCCTGGGCTGCACCCCCCCCCCCCAACCCCGTGGCGTAGTGGTTGTGCACGGGGACTGCGGGCTACTGGGTTGGAAGTTCAAATCCAGCAGCAAGGCTGGGCCTCCTACTCCCACCACCAGAGGGCAGTGATGCCCCCCCCCAAAAAAAAAGAGGATTACAGTCTTGGAATCCCTACAAGGAAATTCACTCTATCCTACAGTCACTGTGGAAAGGAACTGACTGAATACAAGAGATTTGTTGGTTGCCAATGAAGTTTTTTCTTTTCTTTTTTTCCTGCTGACTACCAACAACCAGAACCACAGGAGCCTATTATTACCTGATCCCCTCTCAATTGGACTGCCATGTAGGCTCAAACACCTTAAAATTACATTAGAATTTTTGAGACCTTAAGAAAAACCTCAAAAAATTAAATTAAAATTGAAAAAAGATGAACCTCGCCCAGGTTAAACAATAAGTCGGTAACAATATAAAATTAATACAGGCAAAATAGAAAATGTTTCTATTTTCCCTAAAGATAATGTAAGTAACTGATTGTAAGCATGTGAGCCAAAATCAAGATCATAAGTTCTTAGATACCCAACAGCTATGTTCAATGTGGCAGCCACAAGCAGCAGCTGCTACTGGCCAATCAAATGCAGCTAGTTGGAAATGACAATACTTTATACTAAAAAATGTAAAATGGTGCTTTGCGTACAATGGATGGATGTATGAATTGTGCTAAGAGTTGTATGAGCCCTAATAAAATGATTTTTTTAATGTATAATGGATGATTAACAATCTTTATAGTGATTATTCACATCAATGATATTTCTGATATGCTGGGTTTAAGAAAAGGATCCCTGGTAGTGTAGTGGTTGGGCTTCTAACAGCAAGATCAGCAGTTCGAAACCACCAGCTTCTTCAAGGGAGACAGACAGAGCTTTCTACCCCCATAAAGAAGTAAAGTCTCCGAAATTCACAGGGGCAGCTCTTCCCCGTCCGAGAGGGTCCCTATGAATTAGCATTGACTTGATGGCAATGAGTGAGCTGTATTAATGAAATTAATTTTACCTGTCTTTGTACTTTTTAATGTGGCTACTGGAAAACTTTAAATTTCTATGTGGGCAGTGCTAGTCTAAGAAATGTCACAGGCTGAGCCCTGGTGGCGTAGTGGTTGAGTACGGGACTGGGGCCCACAGGGTTGATGGTTCAAATCCAGCAGCAGCTCTCCAAGAGCAAGGCTGGGCTTCCTACTCCCACCAGGGCAGTGATGCCACAAAACAAACAAACAAAAACAAAAAAGAAATATCACAATACAGAAATTTACGATAATTTCTCTAGCAATTCACCTTCCCATTAAGGAAGTGATGTGGAGGAAAAAAGGTCAGTAATTAAGACATCTATAGTCCCAGGCCAAGCGCTGAGGCAGCAGATTCTGAGCATGGCTTTACTCTTCCCTTACTCAAAGCTGGCTTCATCATTGTTTAAGGCCAATAGCTTCCTGGTCAGCGGTTCTCAACCTGTGGGTCACGACCCCTTTGGGAGTCCAACGACCCTTTCACAGGGGTCACCCAATTCATAACAGGAGCAAAATGGCAGTGATGAAGTAGCAGCGGAAATAATTCTGGTTGGGGGTCGCCACCACATGAGGAAGTGTATGAAAGGGTTGCAGCTTTAGGAAGGTTGAGCGCCACTGCTCTAGGTGATGGGAGGAAGGCACATCCGGGTGCTTTTTCAGGAAGGTCATTGGCAGGGAGCCCTGAGGGCATAGTGGCTTACAAACTGGCCTGCTACCTGCAGGGTAGGTCAGCGGCTTGACACCACTTTCACTCTATGAAACTTTCTGCTCCCCCAAAAGAGTCACAGTCACAGAAACCCACAGGGGGCAGTTCTACCGTGTTCTGTCGGGGCACCATGAGGCAGAACCACTGTCCTAAGTCATGAGCTCTGAGAACACAAGTAGAGTGGCTCAGTTATTTCTAACTAAAAGATTGGTAGCAGGGCCCTGCCCACACTGCTCCATAGGAGGAAGCCCTGCCAATATGTCTCCAAGGAGATGCCTGCCAGCAAAACCCAAAACACTCACCTGGGGTTGTCCTGAGATGTAAACAACTTGACAGCATCTTCTTCCATGATTCCGGGGAGCAGAGGAGCTAGAGAGCAGCACTGTTAGAGGAAACTCTGCAAGCCAAGACCCATTCTTTTTTGTTCTTCTTGGGGCTAGTTTTTTAGAGGCCCACACTGTGCCACACTGTTCACAGGTCTGAGAGTCTAAGCTGTTGCTTATCTCCCCTCTGTAACCCCATACTGACCACAAGCACGACACAAAAATCTCACAGAGAGTCCACTTCACACTCATTAGGATGGCGATCCTTTCAAAGAAGGGGAAGGGGAAGTTCGGGCAAGGATATTGAGAAAGTAAAACCCCTACGCAGTGCAGGTGACAGCATAAAAAGGTGCAGCCACTTTGGAAAATAGTTTGGCAGCTTCTCAAAATGTTAAACTGCGAAACCAAACAACCCAGCAATTCCCACAACTACTGAAAACAGGTCCACATAATACACTTGTGCATTAATTTTCTTAGCAGTATTATTAGCAAAAAAGCAGAAACAATCTAATGAGCACATCAAGTGATGAACAGATGAATGATAAAATGTAGTCTATACAATGGAATATTATTTAGCATTAAAAAGGCACAGTGACATAGATTGTTTTAAAAATATAAACATTACAACCAGATAAAAGACTCCCTATGTGATATGTATGGCAGCTTCATTTGAGAAAAGAATAAAAATGTTATCACTAGCTCATAAGGGTATTCCAACTGTGGCAGATAACATTACTCATCTAAGTCCTGAACTTCCAGGATCCGTTCCTTTAGCCACTTGACAGCGCAGTTCCTCCCACGAGAGGTGCCTTATTCCAGTGGGCCCAGTCGCTGGTTTTGACCATTTGCCGCACTTTGGCCAAAAGATAGGGGCACAAAGGGCAGTGTATGCCAGTTCTGAGCCTGAGACTTGAAGCCCCCCCGTGCATTTTTCACTTGGCCTCTGGACCCCTGCCCCTGTCACTGGAAGTGCTTCTCCATTGGAAAGGTCCTCTCAGCCTGGGCCCATGAGCGCATAGGAGCAGAGCCACTCCCGAGCCTCAGGAGAGCTGAAGACAGACTCAAGTTGTGCCTCAACCATCACTGCCCCAGGTAGTCTGCAGATCTGTGAGAGTAACTGTTACAGTGAGCCACTGAGCTTGTGGGTTAATTCCTCTGCCTTATTACTGTGATTGCTAAGAAATACAGCAACCCATTTTCCTATTGTATTTGAAAGCAGCGATTAACAAGGTCTGTCTTGCCTAATACCTTGAATGTTTCATTTACTCAGCTTATATACTTTCAAGAATAATTGATGCTTGGTCCCTTCAGTTCTTAAACGGAAAGCTGAGAGTAATTTAAGGTCTTACAGTCTCTCCCACCTTAATAAGGAGTCTTGGGTGCATGGGGAAGCAGTGGCTGCTAATCAATGGGAAGGCAGGCAGTTGAAACCCACCGCCCACAGGAGAAAGATGTGGCGATCTCCCCTGGCAAGGAGTCCCAGGTTTGAAACCCCATGAGGAAGGTCTGCTGGGCTTTACAGATCATTCAGAGTTAGCAACGACTTGTCTGCAAGGGTTGCTTTGGCCGACCCACCTTACTAAAACACACAGCATCGTTGACCTTGTTCCTGTCCTCCCAGGAACCACTCCTGCAGCCACCCTAGAGGGTCAAGCTTGATGCTGCTGGGCCCTTGTCTCTGGTTTCAGCCATATGATTTTTCACTCCCATCTGAAGGTTACCATTATTATATAGTTGGTCTTACCAAATAGAAAGCTATCAGTATTAAAATACAATACAGAATAAACAACTTCATGCAATATGAAGAAATGAAGAATTTTAAGATTTTTTTAAATAACTTCTGCAATCTGAAACTGGTCCATATGTAATTATGATGCCCTGCTGATTCCTGGAGACTGGAATGCAAAAGGTGGTAACAAAACAGCAGAATCAGTAGCTGAAAAATCTGGCCTTGGTGACAGAAGCAATGCCAGAAAGGATCACAAGATGTTATTTTGAAAAAAAAAAAAAAGTTATTTCAAAAGACCAAGAGCTTATTCACTGTAACTATCATTTCTCAACAATTATAAATGCGTACCCTAGATCAATGGGCTATACAAGAATCAAATCAACTGTATTTGTGGAAACAGATGATAGAGGTGTTCAAAATTATGAGCTAAAACATAGCAGGAGGTCAAATGTGGAACAGACTAGCAATTGCTTCACATGCAAGCTCAAGCTGAAGCTTAAGAAAATTAAAACATGAGAGTCAAAGTACAATGTTGAGTATATTCCACCTCAATTCAGACATCAATTCAACAGCAGACAGGACACACTGAACACTATGACCAAACCCGGGCACGAGGAGGATGTCAAGGACATCACACAGGAAAAAAGCAAAAGGTCATTTAAAAAAACAAAACCAGGGGCTGAGTGGTGGTGTAAGTGATTGGGTGCGGGCCCGCAGGCTTGGCGGTTCAAATCCAGCGGTGGCTCTCAGGAGCAGTGCTGGGTAGCGCCCACGACCCCCAGAAGCAGAGATGCCCAAAACAAAACAAAATGAGACTAACCTGAATGTCAGGGAGATGCACTGAAACGTGCTCTTGGGCATAAAGTAGCAAATGGAAAAGAAATGATAAAGAGAGCTGAACGGAAAGACACCAAGATCTGGAGTTAGAAAACCAAAATTACAGAATATATTCGGCATTTCTCAAGCTGAAAGAGCTGAAGAAAAAGAGTGAAGGTGTAATACTGAGGGTTCTTATGGCTTGGTTTCTTACTTCCTGGTAGCTGGCTCCATTTTCCAGGTCTCCCTCCCTGAAGCTTAAAGATGGCTGGCTCTGTCATCTTCTATTGTCCAGTCACATCTGCCACCCACAGTTCTCACCTTCTCCTAATTGCTAGTCCTTTTGTTTATGGTGGGTGGTAACTGCTCAGCCAGGTTTTTACCTCCTTGCCTATCTGTGAATAGCAAGTAATACATCAGCCATAGCTCTGGGTTCTTTCACGCTACTGTGCCACATGCAACAGTTCAAAGACAAGAACTCCTCAGGCCCAAACTTCAGGCTCATGCCTCTTCCAGATGACTGCACTCTGACCTAAACTGGGACACGGCTCTAGCTGTTCAACTGAGGAACAATTATTAAACAATAGACAAGGAATTAGAAGAGAAAATCATCTTTAAGAAACAACAAAAGATTAAAGTGAGATTATATTTTTTTAACTTTTCAACTTTTTGATTTAACTTTTTAAACAAATGTTTAAATTCAAGAAATATTAATTTCTAAAATAAAAGTCAAAAAAGGGAAATGTTAAACTGCCCAGAAGCTAGTCTCTAGATTGCATATAGCACTTTTCACTTCAAAGGCAGTTTCTTACAAAATAATTTCATTAGAGCAAGTGATTGGAATTTTCCCCCCCGAAACTGTTTTATAACAAGAGGGAGAAAGAGAAATAAATTGCCAATTCTCCATTTGAAAAAATGATATACACCATTTACTTAACAAGCACCTTGTTCTATGTGGGGCTGTTAACCATAGGGCCAGCAGTTTGACCGTAAAGTGACAAAGACTCAAAAACGTATACAGACAGTTCTACCCTGTCCTATAGGCTATGAGTAGACATTGAATAAAAAGTATGAATAAAATAGATTACAGTATGAATAGATTACTGCCAATCCCAGGACTCATTCAAGGAGACACCCAAAGCAGAGGACTGTGCACGATCTGCAGGCGACTATAAAAAGCAGCCCCCTACAGTCCTGTTCCTGGATCCAGGTGCAGGCGTCTATAAGAAGTCAGGCAAGTCTGGCCACAGTTCAAGACCAAACTTGCTATAAGCATTTTTGTGGTATTTTCTTCATAGAATAGTGAGGTAACTACTAAGGAAGTTGATCTGTCCTCTCTTGTGTGTGTCTTATTACTGAATTTTCAGGTAGGCCTTTTTTCCAAAAATGTTGCACCTAGCAAATTTCATATGCCAAAATATTCATTCTTTAAAACGAAAACCTGAGTACCTATTAGGTGTAGGTTATTGTACCTAAGTGAGCAATAACCAAAGGTTGGGGATTCAAACCGGCCCACCAGGCCTCTTGGAATAAAGTTCTGTTAATCTTCGTCCAAAAGACCTCAAAAAATTCACTGTCATCAAGTCAATTCTTATGGACATGACCCTGTAGGACAAAAGAGAACTGTCCTTCTCTTTATTCCGTGAAGTGCCTGGTGGTTTGGAACTGCTAACCTTGTGGCTACAGCTCAGTGAACAGCCCAGCATGTAACCACTGTGCCATCAGGGCTCCAAAAAGTCACAGGCAAATCCTATGGACCACAGTGCCACAATAGGCTTCCGTGAACCCGAACCTATGGCAATTGGTGGAGGTTGTGATGGGGCATCCTGCCCTTCTAAGAATTCCCTGTCAAGGTAGGAAGAGAACCCGGGAATACAATTTGGGGTCAGAAGCTCACAATATGGTACTGTAGAAGAGTATCTTTACTGGAACACTCAGAAAGCCCTACAAACTGAGGGACCAAGTCCCAGGCGGCCTTTGAGTGATGAGTAGGCCAAACACATTGAGAGATGCAGGAGAGAGGCCAACCAGGGAGAAGAGTCAAATAATAGAAGGACAAGTGTCCACTAGTTAGGAGAACGAGTAAGCAATTTAGTTTGGCTGAAATAAGGCATTTTTAAAGGAAATTCAGGTGGTGTGGTGCTTAACTGCAGGGCTGCTAAATAAGAGGTCAGTAGCTAGAACCTACCAGTCACTCCACGAGAGAAAAGTCTGGCTCTCCACCCTGGACACATTAGTCGTAGAAGCCTACAGGCAGTTCTGCTTTGCCTGGTGGGGTCACACGACATCAGAATTGACTCAATGGCAATGGGTTTGAAGTTTTTCTGGTTTGAGGGTTACTAGGAAATACAGTTTGAAAGTCAAACTAAAAAGACTGGATTTTATTCTGCAAGCACTATAAAAGCACCCAAAATACAATACAATTCACCCAGGAGTGTGCACAGAGAGGCAGTGACTGCATGTGCCCACCAAGCAATCCCCCATGAAGTTCTCATCACAAATCTTGACTGAAATTTGACAGAGGCAGAGAAATACAGCACTTTCACGAATTGACACACACATTCCAATCTCTCTTTTTTACGGTCTTTCTTCTCCACCTTTGAATGAATATGTAGTTCTCGTCTTTATTAAAAAAGAAAAAAAAAACCCATAAGACCCTGCTTGTCTTACTTCTCTCCTATTTCCGTCACATTTTCTCAAATGGCCAATTTCACACACAAGCCTTGATTTCTTCATTACCCATCACTAATCTGGGTCTCACCCTCACTACTCTGATCTGTGACCAGGCGGATCTTAATAGTGCTCTCTCACGGATGACTTCCTTTGCCCATTCCACAGCCTGTTGTTTCTTCCTTCTCTTTGAACTCTACTCCTTTTTACACCCTGCCCCTAGAAAACACTTGGTGTCCTTTCTTTGATCACCATTGCACTTTTCAAAGCATCCTTCCTCTGATGGCATTTCCTCGAACCTCCTCCCACTTTCCTCCTCTCCACACTCTAATCTCAAACCTCCCACTCCAGGCAGCGAAGCTGTGGTCCCAGGGGGCATCTCTGAAGATGGGACACTAACCAGCGGCTTATGTATGGTGTAGGGAGAGCCTACACCAGAGCTTTTAAAAAAAATCATTCTATTGGAGACTCATACAACTCTTATCGTGATCAACACATATATCGATAGTATGCAGACCACTTTTGCTGACATCATCATTCTCAAAACATCCTCCTTCCACTTAGGTCCCGGATAGAACCTGATCTTTAAAACTAGCTTTTACTTCTAAAAACTCACTCTCGTCCAGTCAATTCTGATTCACAGCAACCTTATAGGACAGGGACAAACTGTCGTGGGTTTCTGAGTCTGTAACTTTTTTTTTTAATTTCAATAATTTTATTGGGGGCTCTTACAGCTATTATAACACTCAATACATTATCTGTATCAAGCACATTTGCACACATGTTGCCACATTCATTTCCAAACATTTTCCACTTGAGCCCTTGGTATAAGCTCCTCTTAAAAAAAAAAAAAAGGCCTCTCTTCCACCACCCCCCCCCCCCCCACCTTTTTCAAATGAGTCTTAACTCTTTAGGGAATGAGAAAGTCTCAGCTTTCTGCGGAGCTGGTGGTTCAGAACTACTCATCTCAAGATTAGCAGCCAAACTCATAAGCACTACGCCACCACAAGGTCTCAGAGTAGTATTTCTGCGAGCATTTTTTTTAGAAAGGATACACATTTCGAGCTTAGTAAATACAGTCAAGAAGTTTAAAAATCTAAGCTGCCAGACAAAGCTGAAAGATTTAGTCAAGTTTGAAAGGTCAAACTAGACAACTTGGGGCAAAATTCATGACAAAGAAATTACAAAGAAAGTCCTGAGGAAACTACAAAATCAAATCTGGCACTGCACTGCTTGTAGGATAAAATATCTGGGAAAAAAATCATTGACATGAAAACTTTGCTATGTAAAGTCCCAGGCCTGGATAAAGGGAAGTGACTGTGTCTGGCTGATTTGGTGAAGAGGAAGCAGATAAGAAGTGAAAGGCCCTTCCCCAAGCCATCCCAAGTGCTGGTAGCTGACATCCTTGTGCGTACAGGAAATTGACCTGGCCTGGCCTATCTTCAAGATCATTGGTCTGAGTCTACTGTTGTGGAGGGTTACTGGGCACAGCACTGTGAAGATCCCTCTGCGTGACTCAAGCATGACATCCTTTCCTAATGATGTGTCTTCAAAGTAAGCAAGATGAAGCCTTGCCACCTAACTTGTAAAGCGCATTCCCCTAGG
>PVJH01028708.1:0-26973 GCA_004026705.1 Nesogale talazaci
CACCCCATGAACCCTTGATAATTTACAAATTATTATTATTTTGTCATGTCTTACACTGTCTGATATCTCCCTTCTTGGTATTTCAATTTGGAGTTTTTCTTTTAAGGTATGTAGTGAGATTTCTAGTTTTCCTATTTTTTCATTTTTTTCTCTCAGACCCTTCCTTCATCTGTCGTCTGAGAGTAGTCATCATTTTTGTAAGTTGTTTTTCTGATATTCCATAGACTATTCAATTCTAGGCATTTCTTTTAAGTTGGGTTGATATTTGGTTATTTGTGTTTGTTTCTCTTGTTTTTGTGTATGAATCAATACCTTCTTTCTTTTAAATGTGGAACATTTCACAAATTTACGTGTCATCCTTGCACGGGGGCCATGCTAATATTCTCTGTGTCATTCCAATTTGAGTTTATGTGCTGCCAAAGCAAGTATGAATCTATATCTTCTTTTTTTTTGGGGGGGGGGCCATCACTGCCCTCAGGTGGTGGGAGTAGGAGGCTCAGCCTTTGCTCCGTGGAATTGAACCTCCATCCCAGTGGGCTGCAGTCCTGCACACAACCACTATGCCACCGGGGCTCAGCCCTATATCTTCTTTTGTGAAAGGCTTAAAGTTAAACACGCAGCATCTAGCAGGGAAGCAAGAAAGCCAACATGGAAAAACCACAGCAGCCTGTGTGATCACAAGATATCAACAGAATCAGGCATCAGAAGACCCAAACCAAACAAATATATCAATACAAATAATGGAAGTAGGAGGGGAGATCCAAAGCCCATCTGTAGACATTTGGACATTCCTTCACAGAAGGGTCACAAGGAAGAAATGAGCCAGCCAGCGTGCAGCATAGCACCAACAGAGCCACAAAATTCCTCTAGCTCTTTAATGCCTCCTCCCACTTTCTATTATGACCAAGTTCTACCTTACAAATTAATCAGCTTGAGTGGAACATGTACACTGGTACTGGTAAGAACTCTCAAGACATGGAAAGGACAGACAACTCCCTCAGGAACAGTAATGGGAGTCGCAATACCATGCAGGTAGGGGGAAGGTGAGGGGATACAGGAGAGAAACGGGGAATCTACTACAATGATCATTTTATTCACACACACACACACACACACACACAGGAAGATGAAAAACAGAAATGTGGGCATAAGGAGAGAGCAACTGGTATAAGATATGAAAATAATAATAATTTTTAATTGATCAGGGGTTCATCAGGGTGGGAGTGTGGGGGAGTTTGTTAGTCTGGGTAGACTAGAAAAACAAATTCATAGACACAGAAAAGTGAATGAAGGGCGACATCCATCATTGTAAAACATGAAAAAAATCATAATTTGTAAATTATCAATGGTTCATGAGCGAGGGAGGAATGGAGATTGGGAGGTATGAAAAAGGAACTGATACCAAGGGCTCAAGTAGAAAGAAAGGGTTTTGAAAACGATGATGGCAACATTTGTACAAACGTGCTTTGTGGATGCATGAATGGATGGATTGTGATAAGAGCTGTAAGAGTCCCCAGTAAAATGATTTTTAAAAATCAGGTGTCTTAAGAAGATGAAATGAGTTTGTTTTTAGAGATTGTCAGTAAGTTCTGACTCATAGGGACCCTGTGTACAGTGGAATGAAACTTGGTTGCAGCCACTGATGGCATCAATCTCTTTTGTTAAAGGTCTTTAGTTCAGGATTATATTTAAAGGACTAATAAGAAAGATTAGGCCTATCAAAATCACAGTAAGAAAACATAACTATAAATACATAAGTATGGAGCAGTTATGAAAATTAGATCGCTGGAACAGAAAGCCCAGAAAAAGACCTATCATGTACAATTTAACATTGAAGGAAATACAATTGAACCAGCGGTCAACAACAACAGCAACAACAACAACAAACAAGCTCATTGCCATCAAGTCAAGTCTGACTCCCAGAGACCCTACATGGCAGAGCAGAACTGCCCCCGTGGGTTTCTAAGGCTAGAAATCTTTACGGTGGAAAAATTTATCTTTCTCCTCAGGAGGGAAGGTTTATTCAATAAGTCGTTCTTAAAATGCAGCAAAATAGATTTTGAACACATTGGATTAGATCCTACCCTCATATCATCATTAAGATCATATTGTTCAAAGTAATAATTTCCCATTCTAGTTTGGTTGTAGTGAGCTGGATACCCTCCTATCCTGCTAGTGGGAACACGAATTTGATCGGCCTTTCTGGAAAGCATTGTATCATATATAGTAACAGATTTCAAAATGTCTATGCATCCTTAATATTATAAAATTTCTATTAAAACTGATTTATAAAACATTCATTACAATATTATTTGTAATAGTAGTAAATGTAAAAAAAATAGTGCCTAATTAGGAGAATTATTAAGTAAACTGTATTATAAATTATATTACTTTAGTGTAATGAGATGGGATGCATTTGCTAAGGCTTGTTAGTGGGAGGTAATTTTATCGCTATGGGAACTTGCTTTCAGTATGTTCGATGAAAAAAGCATGGGTTATATTTTCAATCATATTTAAAACAAAGAAAAAGGTTTGAAAGATGTAGAAAATGTTAATCATGTTATATTATTTTGGGATATGATTATGCTCCTTTAATGTGTTTCCTTTCAAAAATTTTCTACATTCGGCTCATTTTTTTCAAAATATTCTTGACATTCACAAAGGACATATCCTGAAATTGTTGCTAATCTTCAGAACGCAAATGGTCTCACCCTTTTAGGTTTCTTTAATTTCCTTTTATGGCCATTACCAACACTATCAGTTGACTTTCTTCTCCCAAAGAACATTTTGTTGCATCTCAGATTTACTGTATACTTGATAATAAGAAGGAAACAACAAAGCCACAGTGAGCTCGGCATTCTGGGTGGTGTGGTCTGCTATCAGTAACAGGAACAAAGAGAAGCCTCTCTCCTCCTCCCTCCTTTTCTATAAACCCTGATGCTCACACTTATTCGATTATTACCAACACTGATAGGATCCTTTGGTGCTGACAATTGACACTTTCTGATTCTTAAGTGAAGAATGAATAAATGACATCTTTAGAAGATGTCATCATTACTTTTTTTGATCAAAGTTAATGTAATGTTGCCAAGGCAAGCGCTGAACCAGAGTGCAGCCCCTAAACCTTTCCTTTAGAGAAAATGAAGAAACATCATTCTTCTGGATGTACTAACCAATAAGTGATTTTGGTTTGGGGCCATGCTCAAATGACTTAATGTTAAAATTCTCCTCAGACCAAAATTTATACCCAGGCAGGAGCCCTAGTGGTGTAGTGGTTACATGTTGGACTGTGATGCACGTAGTTGGCAGTTCAAGGCTCCAGCAGCTCCGAGGAAGAAAGGCTGGGTTTTCTACTCACGTCAGCAGTTAGAGTCTCGGAAGCCCATTGGGCATCGCTATGAGTCAGTATTGAGCCCATGGCAGCACGTTTGGTTTTTAAGCCCAGGCATGATAAAGTATCATATGCCAGAGGTTTATCTTAAAACTGGAGGGTAAGCACAGCAATAGAAACCAGGAGAAAGAATTGACTGATTTGATGTGTGGTGCAGCAAGTACAATTCTCACTAAGTACTCACTGTTTTTTTTTCATTTCTCCAAGACTGAAAATATATTCTCATTTTCTTCATCCCTTAACAAATACATTTTTGTATCTGATGATGAGTTTCAATATTACCAATTGTGGTAGAATGACACGTCTACTCGTGTGTTTGTAATTCCCACCAGCTGATTGGATGAGATTATGCAAACAGAAAGTATGTAGCAAGAATAGAGGTAATGCATCAATTTTAGTTACCCTACCACTGTTTTAGTCTACTGTGGCAGTCAAGTGCTTATTTAATTTTATTATTGAAATGTAGGGGTGGAGTCTAGCCTGTTAATCTGGAGATAGCTATTGAGTAGCCAATGAGGCCTCTATGTGGGCATGGCTTTCTCCTGAGACTTCTGGGAAATCTTGCAATGTTTCCCTCGTGAAGATGAGAAGCTATTTCCCTAGTTGTTGGGAGTTAGTCTCAGAGACGATTAATCATGGATAAGACAAGATGGCAGTGTCCAAGAAGCAGAAGGAGCCAGAGGAGAAGTCACATGGCCTTACCCTGATGGAACCAGACCTCTGAAGCTGGAGAGGCCACTTGGGGACCCCTGCCAGCAATACGTTGCGTCTGCCACCACTGGATGCTATTGATGGACCCTGAGCCCTGGAAGCGAGGAGCCATGTGGAGACCCCTGTCGGCACCAAGACTCTGCACCCACTGAGCTGTGATTTCGTGAGTTGGAAGGAGACATTATAGACTGGTATCGGGCATATGGGCTAATATTGGACTTAGGACTTTGGACTGGGTTGGGATGCTTTCTCAATGTCCCATTCCTTTTGTATATAAACCATTCCCTTATATCCACATGCCTGTCCTTGAATTTGTTCCTCTAGGCTACCCAGACTAACACATCTACCTCCAACTATAAGGATGAGCTATCTTTGAAGCAGAAGCAAAAAGAGAAATGGCAGGATCTTCAGAAGCATAACCATCAGTAGAGTTCACTTGCCATCTCCCCCTTTTGCCTACAGTGGCGGAGAACAGGATCAGAGACAGCCAAGGCAAGGAGACTATGGACGTGAACAGAGAAGTCGTACCAAGATTATGAGACAGCGAGGCACAGCAGCAGATTGGCTTCCTGGCCCTTGACTGCAAAGGCCAGGGGGCCGTGTGCCTGAAATTCTCAGTCTCTGGCTGTGGAGGAGAGATGTTGCTGGGGACCAATGACTGTATCATTACTGTTTACTAAGCCTGACCTGTGATAATCTTTTAGCTTGCTTAATACAGCCCTTGTGTGTGAATATTCTCTGTGTGAATATTCTCTGTGAGTTCTGTGTGGTCACTGTGGAGAACTATAGAACCCAGAAGAGAAGGAAAGTGCCATGGGAAGAAAGAGTGGTATCAGAATAGGTAAAGAATGATGGATGGATAGAAAACCACAGTGAGACATGGGAGGGACTTCAGAGAGACCCACTCAGAGAGTTCTGAGATAGGGCTATCCATAAGTTAAAAAAAATGTATTAAAATTAAAGCGCAGCGACACCTGTTCATCAGCCCTCAGAACAAACCAGCAGAATGCAGATTCCCAACGTTCCCAATCAGTTGTTCCCGGTTCAAGAGCTGGTTAAGGTTGCTGACAGGCTGAGCTGCAGGGACACGGTTCTACGTGACCAGCTTGGGTGGGATGCAAGCACAAAAAGGCTTAGTTTCCTGCCGAAGTCAAGGGAGCTCTAGTCTGATACCCTCAGAGTCCTGCATCTCCAACAGCAGGGGTAGTGCAGCTTCCTGAACCATGTGGAGCGAGTGCTACAGGGCAGCGTGGAGCACGTGTAAGTAGTGAATAAACTAACTCTCCACACAAGCCGAGGGATTTCCAACCCCACTTATCAAAAAAAATCCTCCTACCCACAAACTATGGTTCTGCACAACCCTCTGTCATAGGTACCCAAAAAGCATGGGCAGATCACAGGCTCTGAAAAAAAAAATAGCCCCCAAAATAAGACCACTTCTTCTTTTAGCAGACAATACACCTAGGCCATTAGCAATGTATTAGCATAATGATAACAGTAGAAAGTGCAATGGGTATTTTGCACAGCACAAGGAGGTTGGCCATGAGACAAAGACCAAAAACCTCCAAGCCCAGAAGCCACATCCTGGATCAACCTAACTATTCACCAGCTGCCCGTGACACCAGCCTCTGGTCAGCACCCCAAGCCACTCAGATAAGCAACCTGCCCTCAAATTGGTTTTTGTTTCATTCCTCCATCGTAGACCACCTAGTTAGAGGGCAGTGATAGACCCCACAACCCCGCTCACACTTGGTCACCTCTATCATGCAAACAGAGCAAACCTGGCCCCTCTGATCTGTTCCACTGGGGGCCGAGTCCTTTAAGATAATTATCTTAAATCATAAGAATACAGGACCCTCAGCCACACCGGACAGCAAAGCCATTCACCTAGCATTAATTTTCACCCTACACTGACACCCTAAAATACCACAAATTAGTAACACAACATACTATCAGACACTCTCCCCAACTGCTCAAAAGACCTCTATTCCACACCGTCCTAATTTCCCTCCAGGACAAGGACAAGAACCCCAACTCTTCTTATGTTAGTGTGTCAGTCCGAGTAAACTAGAGAAACAAATTCAGAGGTGCTCATAGGTATGTAAGAGAGAACTTTATATCAAAGAGCAATAGTATATTATGAAAAACACCCCAGCCAAGTCCAGATAAAGTCCATAAGTCCAATAGGAGTCCATATGTCTAATACCAGTCTATAAATTCCCCTTGATACTCGTGCAATGACCCCAAATGCAGGAAGATCACAGGCCAGTGGATGGAGTGTCTTATGGAGTGTCCAGTAGTGGTAAAAACGTCTCAGTCCTTGCGTGGGTCTCCATGTGACTCCTCCAGCACCTAGGTTTTCACTGCCACCAGCAAAGCTCCATGTAGTTTGTCAGCAGGAATGTCTCACAGAGAAAGCTTATCTGGACTCTGGTGAGCTAGTCATCTCTCTTGTACCTTCAAATGAGGTCATTGAGCTACGACCTAGGTGACAGGCTAAATTTCATCGCTTCACTGTTAAAAGTCTCAAATTGATTGCAGATTATGTAACTACCACAGTGAGTATTGTCATTGCTCTATGTTCTATCATTCCTATGCTATCTCTCTTTTTAAAAACAAAGTCATGCACCATTCTTATCATTCATCCTTAAACAGGACTTCCCCCATCTGTTGGTATATATAAAGACAGAAAAAATTATTTTTTTGCTTTACATGTACTTTTGTTTCTCTGTTGTCCCTCAACACATAATCAATCCACAAGTTAGCACCCCAATCAGAGATAAAGGCAAAGATTGGAGTCCAACTAAACATACACTAATAGCATTTCTACTTCATACTCTAGAGCAATGGTTCTCCACCCTCCTAATAACACAGTTCCTCATGTTGTGGTGACCCCCAACCATAAAATTATTTTCGTTACTACTTCATAATTGTAATTTTGCTACTTTATGAATCAGACAACCCTTGAGAAAGGGTTATTTGGCCCCCAAAGGAGGGGCAACCCACAAGTTGAGAACTGCTAATATAGCATCTAGAGTTTTAAAGGCTTGCAAAGAGGTAAGTGGCCATTTATCTGAGAAACCACAAAGTCCACATGGAAGAAGCACACCAGCCTCTGTGATCATGACGTTGAGAACTCACAGGTTGAGAATTGCTGCTCTAGAACTATTTTCTGTTTTAATTTTAATACCTTTGTTTCCTGCCCTTTTCATCTTTAATATCTAAATTTTTTATATCATAGTCCTTTTACCTTTATTTTTATCCCTCATTCTTTTACTTTTATTAATCCTTTTCTTTGCTTCCCATCATGAAACTAAAAGTTGACACTACACTCATATGAAGAAAGCTGATGGTGCCTGGCTATCAAAAGATACAGCATCTGGGATCTTAAAGGCTAGAAGATAAATAATTAGCCATCTATCTGAGAAGGAATAAAGCCCACTTGGAAGAGACACACCAGCCTGTGCAATCACAAGGTGTCAATGGGATCAGATATCAGGCATCAACGATCCAGAACAAAATATCATATTACTGTGAATGAGGGGGAGTACGGACTGGACACCCAAAACCCATCTGTAGACATTGGACCCTTGGTTATTACTAAGGCTCTAGCATCAATTGGGGAGGCCTGATGATGTAGTGGCTACGAGTTGGACTGTGATCTTCAAGCCTGGCGGTTATAAACCATCAGCCGCTCTATGAGAGAAAGATGGAACTTTCTCCTCCCATAAAGAGTTATAGTCTTGGAAATTTACAGGGGCAGTTCTGTCCTCTCCTACAGAGTGGTTATGGGTTGGCATCAACGTGATAGCAATGAATTTTGTTTGGGTTATAATATAAGGTGACCAGATGTCCCACTTTTTAACAATTTAACAACATCCTGTGGTGTTTTAAAATTAAAATAAATATACTACAGTACTATTTTTGCATTCTATGAAAATTTTTGTTGCTCCATACAGACCAAATTTTTAATCAAGAGCACCCCCACACTCACACCCACACTACCCTGGTCAATGGTGTTCTGCTTAAAATCTGGTCACTTTATTTTAATACCAATTATGTTTTATCTAAGATTATGACTGTAAAACTTATCTCCCTATAGAAAACAAAAATTTCCTTGAGGGTGGAAATTTTTAAATCTTCTTTTGTGTGCCCCTCTCTAGTGTACCATGGTTATTAATTCTTAAAATATTCTGAAGTTTTTTGACTGAAGATGATTGCTTGCTCTCTGAAGTAATTCTAAAATTATCCATAATCTCCTCCTTTCTGAATACTCTATAATCTAGAAACAGCTCTTCTGTTTTATTCTTTCATAGGTCACATACCAATCCCAGGCCAGCAATCCCTTAAGCAGATAACTTGAGGATCTAACAATTACTGTGGAGGGCACGGTGCCTATATACTTCTCTAAGCACCCATAGACTCTATTGAAAGATGAACTGATAGAACATTATCATTTTACAAGATGAATGGAAAAACAACGAAATATTAATGAATTCTATTTAGTGATTGCCCACAGAAAAGATAAAACTACAATGTGAAAGAACTTCCATTACTAATCAGCCTCATTGCTTCTTCAAGGATGAACATCCAAGGGAATATAGTTTATTACATTCTGCTCTGAACTGAAACTGGCTTCAGCTATCAGCTCTGGCTTTTTGTATCCCTAAAAGTGCTAAAGACATTAATTGGGGATATTTTAAAACAATAACATGGTTTTTTATTTGTTGATGGCAATTCATTTGCTCAGAGCAAATGTCCCTAATCAACCTATGCTTTAGAGACGCCTGATGACTAATAATTCTGGATCCATTATACCATTGACACTTGTATCTGTAAGGCCAAAGCTGGAACCAGGAATCTAGTGTTCTTGTTGTTTGTTTTTACTTCTCTGGCTAATTCTGGGGCCATGGTGGTTCAGTGGTATGAATCTCACCTTCCATGAAGGAGGATCAGGTTCATTTCTCAGCAAATGTACCTCAAGTGTAGTCAACACCCTGTCTTTGGAAGCTTGCGGGTTGCTGTGATGCTGAACAGTTTGATCAGAGCTTCCCGACGAAGACACACTAGAATTAAATGTCTGGCAATTTACTTCTGAAATCAGCTGGTGAGACCTTCCAAGTGTCTGCCTTGAAACAGGGAACAACTAAGTAGCAGCAACAGCAATAATTTTGATACAAACCTTTGAGAATAATAAGCAAAATAAGCAGTAAACTTATTGTTGAAGCTGACATACATTGCAATACATTCATTTTTTGAAGACATAATTACCCTACAGGATTATATGCAAGATTGTTTGGTCATGTTGGGAACTCCAGAGTAGAAGACATAAGGAGTATGATGATCTTGTAGAAGCATGAGGAAAACACACGAGGACCATCTGTGTTAGAATCATGACTTTTCCAGTCTTCATAGACCAGGGGTGCTCACACATTTTCAGCAACCAAACCACTTATAAAATGATCAAAGGAAAATGATCTACTAACTACAAAAATGCAAAACATTTATTTATTACATTTATTCATAAGTGCATTGAGAAGTCTTTATATGTATAATGTATGTTTATGTACCTGGCACAACTGCATGAGTTCATATTGCACAACACAACACCATTAACAATGTACATTTTTCGCCATTACCCAAGTTTACTCTGAGGACTTGCACTGAATGGAATGATTCAGGGATGCACAGTCCAGACAGTAGCTGCTGACAGCCAGTCTCAAGCATACTTCCAAATGATCATCAGTCATGGTGGAATGGTATTTGGACTTAATGTGGGAAGACTGACTCACATAAATAAATAGAGTCTGATAATGCAGTCAAGGAGGTAGTACATTTTCTCATCTTTGGGTACGCTCCCTCAGCGAGTAAGTTCCAGAACTATTCACACACTCTGGACTTTAGCTGAATGTTGGTTTGTAGTGTCAAAATCTCCCATTCGTATGAAAGTGATACATTTTTGTCTTCTTACTTGGTCCAGCTCCCCCACTCATTTTTTTTTGGGGGGGGGGCATCACTGTTCTCCGGTGGTGGGAGTAGGAGGCCCAGCCCCACTGCTGGAATTGAACCTTCGTCCCAGTGGGCGCAGTCCCGCGCACAACCACTACGCCACCGGGGCTCAGCCCGCTCCCCCACTCATTTTAATACCCTTTCTTACATTAAGAGAAAAAAAGCCAAGACCTAAAAATTGATGATAACATAGCTTGTATTGCTGCACTTAGTACAGTTGTTAGTGCATGCATTTGACACCTAAGATTGCATCTGATAGACTGCACTGCACATCAATTAATTATGGGCTTTGATTGATGATAGACTGACATCTACTTTTTTTAATGTCATGCAATCTACCCATACATTTGCAGTCAACTAGTACATTGTGATCGATATATTGAGCACTCTGCCATAGACTGTCTTTCTACCTTTTAGATCAGAAAGGCGTGCCAAAGTCTGATCTTTATATGAAGAGGGGGATCAGCTCTAGATCGACATATGAACTGAAGGACACCAATTAGAAACCATCTTTTCTAAGTCACTTCTGAGGCAGTCAACTACTTGACAGATTATCTCACTTCCTGCCAATATGCTGATCGAAATCTCACATTAAAAAAAAGACATTTCGGGCTGAGCCCCGGTGGCGTAAGGGGTTGAGTGTGGGACTACAGCCCGCTGGCTTTGGCGGTTTAAATCCAGTGACGGTTCTCATGAGCAGCACTGGGTAGCACCCACAACCACCAGAGGCAGTGATGCCCCCCCCAAACAAAACAAAACAAAACAAAAGACATTTCTCTGGGTTACTCCCTAATCATGCCATTTATTCCAGAAGACACCATAATATAACAGATAAGGTGCTAAGCTCTAATGAGAGAGAAATGGCAAAATCACTCCTGACCCTAAGGAAGTTCACAACCCAGTTGTGGGATGGAGCTCTATTCCTCTGAAATGAGCATGATATGTGCAGTGGGAAAATAGACCTGAAGCCCGGTAGACAAAGTTGAACAAAGAAGCAAAAATCTCTCAGTCCTACTAGTAAAGTCTGCAAAGTTTTGATTACATTGCAAAAAGTTAACAAGGGTCATGTCTATACATAAAAACAATACAATGTGCTAGCTGGTGTTGTCCTTATTAATGAAGTTAGATGGTCCAGAGGTAAGAGAGTCAGAATCCCAGCTTTGGGGCTCATTCTCTTATCATTCTTCAATGATGCCTTACTGTACTATCCAACCTGAAGTCCCCTGACCAGGCAAATGGCGTGATGTCACTAGGATAGATCAATTGGTTTTTTATGCGGGTGCCCACCTCCATGAATATATGCGCTGGACTTAACTGATGCAAGAAGAAGAACAACTAAAAACTGCAAAAGAAGTCTGAAGGTGGGGGGAGATTGATGGGAGGTTGCAAAAGGATTCATAGACGCTGTCAAGGAAGACAGTGTCAAATTGCAGCAGGTCACCAGGATGTTGGTATGGCAGGAAGAATGAAATCACCAAGTCATCACTGAGCATAACAAAGGAAGGGATGGGTGTCAGTTCTGAGGACTGTTCTGTATCCCTTCTTTATTAGCCATTTTCTAGCTCTAGCCTCCAAAACTTATGTAAAAGCAAGGTTATAATCTAATTCATTGTCTTCTGCAAGAATGCAACCAATGCATTGCTTCCTGGTAATCTAACACTAGTATAGATATCTTTCCCTGACCATACTTTATTTTTCTTGGGCATCCTTATCTGCATAAACATTCAAAACTGACATGTTATCTGACCCAGATGGTCTCTAATAATTTTCTAGATTAGTCCTATGATGCTTTTATATTTTATTTCTATCCAAACATATTTTGTCCCACAGCCAACTTATCTATTATGTGACATTCTCTCTCCCTTCAGACACAATATCCGCTTTGACCCATGTTGGCATAATTCCCCCTAGCCTGTTGTGTCTATCACTTGTATAAACTTTCCATCTCCAAATTATTCCAAGTCTGTTTCTGGTTTTAGCCTCTCCTTAGTAATCCTTGTTACATAATGTGTCTATTATATCTCTTGGTATTTGTTTTCTTTCTTGTTCACTTCTTACCATGCATATGAAAGTCATTTGTAAGGAGAGCTGTTTAGAATTTGCTTTTATTTTTTTCTATGGTTTCTTTTAGGGTTCTGCCTCTATTCTTTTCATCTGGGGCCCTCCTCCTTCGCCCCAGCCCCTTTGGCTTCCCCATTGCATGCTCGTTTATACCTTCCTTTCAGATGCATGCATTTATTTATTTTTTTACTATTGTGGCTTTGTGCATTGCTGTGTGGTTTTGCAGAAAGATTTAGCGGTCTTTCATGTAACTTTCCAGTCTCCACTACTTAATTCTTTCGTTTGTGAAAACTCCGTTCAAAATCAGTTTTATTCCAATCATTAGAATGCGCCTAGAGCCTGAAGCAAGTCTGGCAGAGGCTAAAGAAATGCAATAAATGCTTTCATTTTGTGATTTCATGAGATTCAGCTGTCTATAAAACGGTGAAAACACCCCATTGAAAATGAAAGTGACTTGACTCAACTACCTTACTCCAGAGGAGCTCTACTGGAATATCGAGTTAATCACTGAACTGCTAGACACAAAGTCAGTGTTTCCAAACCACCAGTCATTCTACACGAGGAAGATGATGCTGTCTACTTTCATAAAGACGTACAGTCTCAGAAGTCCCTAGGGAACATTGTTATTCTGTCCTGCAAGGTCACTAAGGGTTGGAGTTGACCCGGTTGCAGTAGGCTACCTTGATTTATACAACTGTCACTAAGTGGATGCTGAGCCTACGGACAGAGTGGGATTTCCTCACAGGGTGGTTAAAGCTGTAACCTTTACAGAACCAGACTGTCATAGCTTTCTCTTGCAGAGTCACTGGTGGGTTTGAACCACTGTACTTTTGGTTAGCAGCTGAGCTTTTTAACCACAACATACCAGGTCTCCTTCATTGGTCTGTGTGGAGTCAAGTAGTTTGAATTTTTCCCTCCATTGAATTCTGAATTCTTTTTTAAAATGTACTTTAGTTATTTATTAAGAAAAAGGAGTTTGTAGATAAATTAGACTGCCTACTTCTCTTTTCCCTGTACCTTTTCTTTCTCTTTTTTTAGTCCTTTTATGGGGACTCATACAACTCTCATCACAATCCATACATCCATCCCTTGTATGTCAAGCACATTTGTACATTTGTGGCCCTCATCATTCTCAAAACATTTGCTTTCTATTTAAGCCCTTGGCATCAGCTCATTTTCCCCATTCCTCCTTCCCTCATGGACCCTTGATGATTTATAAATTATTACTACTTTGTCTTATCTTGCACTGTCCAATGTCTCCCTTCATCCACGTCCCTGTTGTCCATATTCCAGGGAAGAGGTTATATGTAGATCCTTATCATCGATTCCTTCTTTCTACTCCATCTTCCCTCCACCCTCCCAGTATTGCCACTCTCATCACTGATACTGAAAGGATCATCTGTCTTGGATGCCCTATGTTTCCGATTCCTACCTGTACTCCTGGACATTCTCTGGTCTAGCTAGACTTGTAAGGTAAAATTGGGATCATGATATTGGGGACAGAGGAAGCATTTAAGAACTAGTGGAGAGTTGTACACTTCATCATTGCTACACTGCACTCTGATGATTCATCTCCTCCCTGAGGCCCTTCTGTAAGGGCATGTCCAGTTGCCTACAGATGGGCTTTGAGTCTCCACTCCACACTCCACCTCATTCATAATGATATGATTTTTGTTCTCTGATGCCTAATACCTTATCCCATTGACACCTCATGATCGCACAAGCTATTCTGCTTCTTCCATGTGGGCTTTGTTGCTTCTCAGCTAGATGGACTCTTATTTATCTTAAAGCCTTTAAGACCTCAGATGCTGTATCTTTTGATAGATGGGCACCATCAGCTTTCTTCACCACATTTACTTATGCATCCACTTTGTCTTCAGTGATTGTGTAGGGAAGGTGAGCATTATGGAATGCCAATTTAATAGAACATAGTGTTCGTACATTGAGAAAGTAATTGAGTGTATGCCCAATGTCCATCTGCTGCCTTAATACTAAATCTATAAATATATGCACATAGATCTATTACCCTATCATCATATATAAATATATTTATCTACATGTATAAATGCCCTTTGCCTCCTATTTCTTTCCTCCATTTTCTTTTACTTTCCTCTTGTCCCACTATTATACTCAGCCTTCATTTGGATTTCAGTAATTTCTCTCAGTTACCTTACGCTTGATCAATCCCTACCAGGCCTCTTACACCCTCCTTGCCACTGATTTTGAATCACTTGTTGTTCCCTTGTCCCTGGGTTGGTCAAAACCACCTCCTTTCCCTCACTTCCCCCTCTCCATATTTCCCTGGAATCACAGGTCCCATAGTTTTCTCCTCCAGACTGATCATCCAGCCTATTTTATCTAGATAGACCTGCAGAAATAATAATATGCACAAAAAAACAAGACATAGCAAGATGAAGTGACAAAAGAAAACAAAACATGACAACAACAAGAAAATAACAATGCCCAGAAAAAAACAATAATAATAATGCATAATAAAAATAATAATGAAAAACATGTTAATAGTTCAAGGTCTGTTTGTTGACCTCTAAGAGTGTCCTCTGGCCAAGTCCAATGGGGTCCATGCCCTGGCCCCTAAGTCTACCCTTGGCACTTCCTTGGGACCTTCATGCTCTTCTTCCTCTGCAGCTCTGCTGCACCCATGCCCTTAGTGTTTTGCTTCAGTGTGGTGGGATCAGACCGCTTGCAATCCCGACAATATGTCTCCAGTTTTGTCTCCTCTAGGGCCATGGGTCAGTAAAAGACATCGAGTCTCATCGTGGATCTGGCCATATGGTCCTCTCTGTGCGTTGGGTATTCTGAGTGTGAATATGGTCCTCAAGGCTTGGTGGGCCAGCATGTGCTCCACTCTCTCTTCCTCCCCTTCCATTTACTCCCCTGTGCTCTGGTCAGATGTATTCCTCTCCCCGAGCTGCAACTTCAGTGCTGTCCTCTAAACTTAACTCTGAATTCTTAACACACTCCATAGCTTAAATGACTTTGTTTGTGTTGTTGCTGTTTGGGGGTATGATGATGGCACTGTTTTTGTTAGATGTCAGCAAGTCAATTCTGATTCGCAGGTACAACAGAACAGAATATTGCCCAATCGTGTGCCATATTCACAATTGTTGTTAAGTTTGACCCCATTGTTGTAGCCAACATGTCAACCCATCTCATTGAGGGAATTCCTTTTCTTGCTGTCTCCTTTACCTTTACTTTGACTATTGACACTAAGGGCAGATATGCAGCAGAGGAAGCCGAGCATGGGAGTGCCAAGGATAGACTTTGAGGCCAGGCATGGACCCCATCCGCCTTGACTAGAGAACACTCCTAGAGGTCAACAAACAGACCTTGAACTATTAAAAGCATGATGTTCTTTTCCAGGGACTGGTCTCTCTTGATAATACATCCAAAATATGTGAGATTAACTCTTTTCATCCTTGCTTCTAAGGGGCATCTAGCTGTACTTCTTCTAAGACAGCTTTGTGTGTTTTTCTGGCAGCCCATGGTGCTTTCAACATTCTTTGCCAGCCCCATAATTCAAATGCATCTCTTCTTCTCTTTTCCACCATATTCAACTGTCAGCTTGCACAAACATATGAGGTGATTGCAAACAGCATGGCCTGCATCAGGAGTTCATTAGTCCTTAAGTACAAATGGCAACGTATGTACAAATGCGCTTGACATGATGGATGGAGATCTTGATTGTGATAAGAGTTGTAAGAGCCCCCACTAAAAGTACTTAATAAAAAAGAGAGAAAGAAAGGACGCCTTATGAAGACAAAATAGAGAATCTGAGTTATCAAGTTGCAAAAGAAGAAATAAAAATGAAATAACATTTTTAATGGAATGGTAATTAAAATATAACATTTCAAAATCTTTGGGACACAGCCAAAGCAATACTCTAATGGCAATTTATAGCAATTAGTCCATAAATAAAAAAATAAGAAAGAATCAAAAGCAACATATTGACCTAGCATCTCCAGAATTAGAAAAAGAGCAACCAGACAAAGCCATCAGAAAACAGAAATAAATTAAACAGGAAAAAAAAAAAGAATCAATAAAAAGAAGTTGGTTCTCTGAAAGGATTACCACCATTTTAAAAGAAACCTGTCAAACCCAGCAAAAGAAAAAAGCAAATAACATGAATAAGAAATGAAATGAGCAACACCATAGAGGAACCAACTGAAAGTTGTATCATAACACACTACTATGAAGTACTATCCTCCAACAAATTCAAAAACCCAGAAGAATGTGACTAATTTCTATGAACACACTACCTCCCGAAACTAACATGAACCAAAGTGGAAAACCTGAAACAAAACCCATAACAAAAGATGAAACTGATTAGGTCATTAAAAACTCCCAACAAAAATCCAGGCCCAGACATTTACTGCTAATTTATACCAAGCATTTAGAGAAGTGCTGACATCAATGGTACTCAACCTGCCCCACTGTAGTTCTAACACCGCCGCCACCTCTGCTTGCCGAAGGAGAAAAGTGGGTTAGACGAGTGGCTGCAATGGCTCATACAGAGTGACCTGCCTGCAAATCAACCTGTGTAAAGCACTCAGGAAACAGGTGACCAAAAAAACTGCTCACAAGAGTGCACCCTCTACTGGAGGGGTGAGGAAACCTCCCTATTACAGGCCTGGTACTAGGACATTTCATGAAATTAGACATTATCAAAAGTCCACCAGACTACCAAGGGCTCGGCATGTGTACAAATATGCTTGATTCAAATGATGTATTGAATGTTATAAGAACTGTAAAAGCCCCCAATAAAATTATTGGGAGAAAAAAAAGTTCACCAAACTTCTAGTTTCCAAACTTCCCTTGTAGCATTTGTGCAGGAAATTGCTCAGAACTTCAAAACAGATCTGTGCTTCTAAAGGGCAGTTACTGCGGGAGGCAAGTGAGGCCTATCTGGCCTTTTTGAAGACACCAACCAGTGTGCTAGCCATGCCAAACGTGTAACAATTTTGCCCAAGGACATCCAGCTAGCATACCGCCAGACATGGAGAACATGCACAAGAATTCCCTATGATGGAAAACATTTCATTCCTTAAAAAGAAAGAAAGAAAATTCTCTTATTAGTAGTAGCAGTAGTTCCAAATGTTAGTTTTTATTATTGCTATTTTTCTCTCTGTGGGGTGAAAATATATGTAATTGTGAATGGAAAAATAAGGGGTAGAAATCAGGCATTGCCAATTTTCCCATTTTCATTTGTGTGTGAATTTTCAATATAAATGAGGAGATACTAATTAATACCAGCCAAAGTGTCTCAGTGAACACAGCTCAGCAGTTCAACTTTGATGCTAGTTTTAGGCACCACAGAGTTGATGCCGACATATACCCGATCTTATCCGCAACAAAACATAACACTGCATGGTCCTGCACCATCCTCACACTTGTTCCCATGCTTGAGTCCCTCTTGCAACCAGACAGTCAACCCACCTCCTTGAGGGTCTTTCATGTTTCAAGGCCCGTTTACTGTACTGAACATGCTGTCCCTCTCCAGGAAGTGGTCTCTCTTGATAGCATGTCTCAAGTATGTAAGACATCCTTTTCTCTAAGGAGCACTCTGGTCTTACTTCTTCCAAAACAGATCTACTTGTCCTTTTAGCAGTCCCTGGTACTTGCAATATTCTCCTCTGTTACCACAGTTCAAACACACTGACTCTCCTTTGCTTATCTTTATTCACTGTCCAACTATAGCATGCATGTGAAGCAATTGAAACATGCCAGGTCCACCTTCATCCTCAAAGTAGCATCCTTGCTCTTTAATACTCTAAAGAGGTCCTGTTCAGGAGATTTACCTAATGTACTATGTCTTGATCTTTTGACTGCTGCTTTCATGAGCATTGGTTGTGGATCCAAGTAAGACAAAATCCTTGACAATTTCAATCTTTTCTCCATTTATCGTGATGGTGCCCATTGGTTCAATGTGAGGATTGTTTACATTGAATTATAGTCCATACTGGAGGCTACAATCTTTGATCTTCATCAGGAAGTGCTTCAAGTCTTCCTTGCTTTTAGCAAGCAAGGTTGCTTCATCTGCTTATCACAGGCTGTTAATAAACCTTCCTCTAATCTTGATCCACATTCTTCTACATATAAGCCACCTTCTCTCATGATTTGCTCAGCATATAGATTGAAAAAGTATGGGAAGAGGACTCAACCCTGATGCACACCTTTCCTGATTTTAAGCTAGGAGAGTTGTGTTTTTCCATTTATACAACTTCTTCTTGATCCATGTACAAGTTCCAAATGAGTAGAAGGAAGTGTTCTGGAATCTCCATTCTTCTCAACGTTAGCCATAGTTTTTGATGATCTTTGTGTAGTCAAAAAATGCAAGTAAACATCTTACTGGTATTCTCAGTTCAACTTTATAAAAATTATAAATAAGTTTGTTAAAAATGTTTGGAAAATGCCAACATTGGGGATTTTATGTAAATTTCTTATTGATGGCAAAATAAAATACACATCAAAACAAAAAACATATTTCATAGTATAGAAAAGGATGGAAAGCTCTCAAATTCATTTTATGAAGTAAATATAACCCGATAGTAAAATATCTCTGAGACATCTTTAAAAAAGAAAATTATAGACCAACATCTTTCATGAATATAGGTGCAAAAATTCTCAGCAAACTTCTTGGCAATAGGCTCCAATTATCTATCTATCATCTACCTACCTTCTAGCTAGCTAGCTATCATCTATCTATCTACCTATCAAAGACATCATGACCAAATGGGAATCATATCATGTGTGAAAGGATGATTCAACATAAGAAAAACAGTCAATGAGATCCATACCATAAATCAAACTAAAGAAAACAATCACAGGATCTTATTGATCTATACAAAAAATTTGACAAGATTCTACCCACTCAATAACCCTGAAATAACATTCAATAAAATAGGAATTGAAGGGACATTTTTCAACATAATAAAGGGCCTAGATACAAAGCCAATGGCCAACATTACTCTCAGCAGGGAGAAACTGAAAATGTTCCCCTTGCAAACAGGAACCAGACAAGGATTCCTTTTATCACCATTCTTATTCTAGCACGGAGTTCATGAGAATGGGCAGAGGAAGCTTGCTGAGATGATGAGTAAGAGCAGAGGAACAGCGCTGAGACCACAGGCAGAGCAGTGGACTTCCTGGGAAAGAATCCCATTGCTGAGAGACTGAAGACCAGAGAGAGGAAAGCCTGCCATCGTGGTTGAGAAGAGAGGTAGGAACAAAGAAGTTCTATCTTTAACATATTGTCACCTGGTAGTTTCCCTAATAGACCCTATATTCATGATGGTGGTCTGTGATATCACTGTGTGGTCACTGCAGTGCATTTTCAAATCCAGCAGAAATCTAGAGTACGAGGACAGGGATGGTGAGTAGCTGAAGGTTGGAGGGTGGACGCATGTCTGGCCTAAGCCTGGTCACAATCTACTGAGGGCCAGTGTGAAATTACATTGTCTCCCTTCAGGCAGCCATAGAAGGTCAGGACTGTCCCCATGCCTCCATTTCTCCAGACACCTACATTTATATTGCCATCCTGTTCCACTTCCAGGATCGTTCTTTAAAGAGATAGAACAATTAATTACCAAATTTACACAGAAAGAAAAGAGATGCTGGATAAGCAAAGAGCTAAGGAAGAACAAAGCAGGAAGCCTCTCACGTCCCAATTTCAAAACCTACTACTACATAGCAGGGTAGTCAAAACAGCCAGGTATTAGTACATAGACCAATGAAGCAGTAGTGATTACCCAGAAATAAATGTATCTACCCATGTATGTATCCACCTGCGATGCAGTCAAAGCTAGATACCCATGGGCAGAACAAAATAGGACTCAGAGACACCAAAATAAAAACCCCAACTCCACTGCTGTTGAAGCAATGCCAACTCAGTGTTGTGGGTTGAAGTAAGTGACAACCACTATGTCTTCTTGATATTTAGAGGAGTCTTTCATTCAACTCGCTGGACTGCACGAAACTGAAAGTGTTTCTTTAGGTTGCAGGCCCAAGTCAAAGTACTAACAAGCTTCAAAAAGGAAAGACCACAAAGATCCTTTATCGGGTGTTTGCCTATGAAACTAGCAAGAGTGACAGAGGCCAGATTAGCAAAATTAATGTTGACATTAGATCAAAGCAGGGTACATGTGGTACAAAAAATCATGATCGCAGGATTGATGATAGCATCATGGTTAATAAAATAAGAATAGTAAGATTAACTATAATATCCTGGTTTCAACATTGAAAGGAATAATACTAAAGAACAATCTTTCCAAGTAACAAGATTAATTGCAACATCCTTATTTCAAGGACAGAAGGGTATATCCTAAAATGAAACACTAGTGGGGGGTTCCGGGATGGGAGGGGGAAGGAGGCAGATCATTGAACAGTCAACAAAATGGAGTGACAGTGGCTACGCTGCCTCAATAGTGACCCAGTAGGACAGGGTGGAACTGCTCTTTTGTGTTTCAAGGACTGTAAATCTTCGTGGGAGCAGAGACGCTCCTCTTTCTCCTGTGAAGCATCTGGTTGGTGCCAGCTATGTGTCTGGCTGCCCAACTGGTAATTCCTTATACCCCAGATTTTAAAAGGAACTAAAAGTAGATTAAGGATCTAAATGTAAAGCCTAGAACTATGAAGATTAGCGTTTTACCCCAGTGTGGTGGAGTCAGATCGGGCACAATTCCTTCACTGTGCCCCCAGTGTTGTCCCTCATAGCACTATGGGCCAGTGAGGGATGTCTGTTCTCATGGTAGGCTATGGTCTTCTCTGTGCATTGCCTGCTCTGAGCAGTAATATCGATAGTCCTTAGAGCTTGTTGGGCCAGGATGTGTTCCATTCTCTCTCCTTCCCTCTTTGTTTGCTCCTATGTTCTCCAATCAGACACACCCATCTCCCTGAACTGTACCTTCAGTTCTGTCCTCTGAAGTGAATTCTTCTGAGGGAATCGAGGGTGGGGGATTATCCAGGTATTTAGGATTCAGGCCAGTCTTGTAGACCTCTATTGATCCCTGCTTTTTGTCAGAATGCTTCATCCATGTCTTGGTACACTGGGTTGAAGTCTGGTCCCTCTCTCCCTCTCCTGTGGAGATATAAACAACACCCTCCCCTTGAGTGAGTTATTGCTCTGGTCTCCCACTACTTATGTCTTTTTCTCCTTCTTTCTTTTCCCTCCTTTTTCGTTCGCTGCCATATGTATCTCTGGATTGGATCTGGTACTTCCTTCAAAGAATGTATGTGTACAGTAGCTTTTCCCCTATATCCCTTTGCATTTTTAAGCTCACCTCAAGGGACTCATGTTGTACTTTTCACAAGACTTGTTTTGAGTATTGCAGAATAAGGATGTTACTTTGAGGACCAAGGGGGACCTGACCCAAGTCATGGTATTATTCTTCACCGCATCATATGCACGTAAAAATTGGATATTGAATAAGGAAGACCAAAGAAGAATTGGTACATTTGAACTGTGGTGCTGAAGATGAATATTGAAAGTCATGGAGTGTTCAAAGGAAAAGAAGACTGTATTGAAAGAAGTAAGGCCAGAGTGCTTCTTAGAGACAAGGATGGCAAAGTTTCATCTTCCATTGTTTATGTATATTATCAGGAGAGATCATCACGTTTGCTAAAGTTGAGGGGGAGTGAAAAAGATGGATTGATACAGTGGTTACATCAGTGGGCTCAAGTAAAGGGAAAAAAATGTGAGGATGGCACAGGACTATGCAATGTTTCATTCTGTTGTGCATCGGGCCACTGTGGGTTAGAGCTCACATGATGACACTGAACATCAACTGCTGCCCCCCTCCTATTCACAGCTAAGCTCAAGAAAAACGGACAACAAATATCAGTGAAAATGCATGGATACAGGAAGTCTTATACCTGACTGGTGGCACTGGAAAATGATGCAACACTTTGAAAGCAGTGTGGTGCTTCCTTAAAAAAGTGGGAATAGCAAAACTATATGACCAAGCAATCCTTCTACTTACTATATGTGTCAGGCAGGGTTCTCTTAGAGAAATAAAATTCAGGACACTAGTAATTCTTTTTATATATTTATATATTGAGAAAGGTATATAAGATAAGAAAGAAAAAGTTAACTATAAAGCAATACAGATTGCTCGGTGCCACTCACTTGCGTGAGGCAACTAGAAGACTGGCAGTCCTTCAAATCTTGAGGGCTGCTGAGTAGTCCTCTGTAGAGCAATCCAGGCTATCTGGTCACAGGCAGCAAACAGCAGAGCAGGTCACCAACAGTCAGCCAGATGACAGAGTCCAACAGTCCCCAGCTCAAGAGATGTATATCCCAGGAGCGTGGCGAAGTAGGGCTTAAAGGATCCTCAACTCACAGCAACACGATTAGGTGTCCCATGGGTAGTATTGCTTGGAGGTCGAGGCACAGGACAAACAAGGCAGCTCTCTGGTCCAAAGATCCAGAAGCAAGAGAGAGGGTGGGACTTGCCGAGCCCTCTCTATATCTGCCCTTCAATTCATCCCGCGTGTTCATTGGCTGTGCCGTCACAACAGACCCACCAATCTTCTGTGGCCATGTTGACATAACAAACCTACCCATCACACTATAATTTCCTAGAGAAAGAGAAGGAACAGTACAAAGGAGTACGTGTACCCATATTCACAACATTATCCATGGTTTTAAAAAGATGGAATCAGCCTGCCTAAATAAACTTTATACAAACACAAAATTGTATAGTACACAGCATTGTGGAATAATAAAGACTCTACAAAACAATTCATAACACCGGTGAATCCATGCTGAATGAAATTTCATTATGCTGAATCAGTGTCATGATGCCAAATGAAATGAGTTCATCACAAAATGGCAAATACTCTATGAGACTACTATTATTTTAAAGAGCCAAGAGGAGAAATCCTGGACTACAGGGTAGGCAGTGTTAGTGGGTGACAGGAAAGGCAATATACACTAACACATAAGTTGTGGGAAAATGATGGAAGGCACTGGGAGGTATGCAAGACTCAAAGACAATAGAATTAAATATTGCTATATGCACAGTTCTGGAATAATAATGATCTATGAGTAGATGGTTAGATAGATACATAGGCTATGCAAGTGTGGGAAAGAGACTGGAAGTATATTAGTATATCCATGAGTATATATATAGATAGCACTTTATATGTAGCATTTACTTTTGCTGTGAATATGTCAGTAAATGTAGTAGAGAATACAAAGTTATTAAAACTTCTTATTTAAAACCAGACACCTTGAAAGAATGAATTACTGGTCATAATGGATAATGGTCATTGTGTCAGGGGAAATCAAGGTCAATTAGTATAACATAGCCAATTATATAACAAAAAATAAGCTTACTGCCATAAAATCATTGCCAATTCTTAATGACCCTGAAGTCTAGAACTGTCCCTGTGACTATAACTCTTTAGAGTAGAAAGACCCATCTTTCTCTGGAAATTTTGAATGACTGATCTTATGGTCACAGCCCAATGCATAACCACTGTACTACTAGGGTTTCTTACACAACAAAGACAACGTTATATATCCTACTTGGGTGAGTAGGGACATCCTAAATGTTTGGGAAGAGTCATCTTATGGAGAGCCATAAGGTGCAATTATTTTTTTACATCTTCCAGAAAAAAATGAGTACTGAAAATCAAAAGACACATGGAAACAACTAGTCCAATGGACCAATGAACAGCTCAAACGTGAGACTCGGCAACTTGAACCATGGAGAAATAGATGGTGTCTCGTTACCATGATCAACTTTTTTTTCACTACATTTTTATGAAATCATTCTATTGGGAACTCTCACAGATATAATGATCCATAAATCAATCATATCAAGCAAGCTTGTATATATCATGCCATCATCATTTGCAAAACATTATCTTTCTACTTGAGCCTTTAAAAGGATCACACTAAAAGGTCCTGGATAGCGTGGGAGAAAAATGTATAACAGACTCAAAGTCTTAAAAGTCCAGACTTATTAGTCACATAGAGATTAATGGGACCCCAAGACCAGGGTCTTAGTTACCTTTCAGGTCTGCAACTGAATTTACCCCTATATTTGAGCAATCAACCATTAAAGATCAAAGGGGGAGCATTTATTGAAAGACAAATTCAGAGTGTTAGCCAAAATGGAGAAATGGAAATAAGAAACTCAGGGAGGAAGTGGGATACATGATACATTGAAGAGATTGCATTGAATGTGTTAAAACAAAATATGTGAATTGTTGAATGTAAAATTTATCACCCATTCTGTAAGTATTCACCTAATTTACAATAGAGTCCTTTACAAAGAAGCTAATTAACTCAACTCATAATAAACCAATATTTTAATGAAAAAGAGGTTTGTGCAGCAGATTTATCAAATACAGTATGTCATTTGCTTTCATGAGTGTTGATTATGGGTATAAGTATAAAATATAGTTCCTGGCAATTTCAATCTTTTCCCCATTATTATGGTGTTGTCTATTGTTCTAGTTGTAAGATTTTTGTTTTCTTTACATTGACTTATAATTCACACTGAAGGGTGCAGTCTTTGATGCTCATTAGTAAGTGCTTCAAGTCCTCTTCTATTTTAGCAAGCAGGTTGTGTAATCAGCATATTGCAGATTGTTGAAGGAAACTTCCTCTAATCCTCAGGAAGAATTCTTTCTCACATATCCCAGTTCCTCCCATTTATTTGCTCAGCCCACAAACAGAATAAAACCTGATGAAAAGTACTAACCTTACAGACAACCTTCCTGGTTTTAATCAAAGCAGCATACCCTTACCTCTTCACCTATGTATAGATTCCTCCTCAGCACAAGGAAGTGCTGTTCTGAAATTCCCATTCTTCCAGTGTCACCCACAGTTTGTTATGCTCTACACACTTGAATGCTTTTGTGTAGTCAATAAAACATGGGCAAGCAATTCTCTGCTTTCAGCCAAGATTCATCTGAAATGATGTCACTCTGTCAGCTGAAATGAGTCCTCACCCCATATCCTCTTTTGAATCTGGTTTGAATTTCTAGCAGTTTCTTGATGCACTGGTGCAATATAATGACTTTTCATGAGTAAAATTTTACTTGCATGTGATATTAATGATATTTTTCAATAATTTCTGTATTTCATGGGGTCAAATTTCTTTAAAATGGGAATAATTATGAATCTCTTCCAGTTGGTTGTTTAGGTAGCTCCTTTCCAATTTTCTTGGCCTCAACGAGTAAGTGCTTCAGCTTTTTGGAACTTCCATTTATATTACATCAATCCCTAGAGCCTTGTTTTGTTATAATGCCTTGGACTTCTTCCATTAATAATATTGGTTTTTGATCATCTGCTACCTCTTGAAATGGCTCAATCTCAAGGAACTCCTTTTGGTATAGCAATTCTGTGCATTCCTTCATCTTATTTTTATGCTTCCCTTATCAAATTTTTCCCATATAATTCTTCAATACTGCAGCTTGAAGTTTTAATTTTTCATAACTTCTTTCAGCTTGAGATATGCTATGTGTTCTTCCTTTTTGGTTTTCTTTTTTATTAAAAATCATTTTATTTTTAAATGATCATTTCTCACAATATATACATACATATACTGTGCCAAGCACCTTCGCATATCTGCTGCTATTCTCATTCTCCAAATATCCACTTTTCCACTTGAGCCCTTGATATCGGCTTCCCATCCTTTTCCCTCTTCCCCTGCTCTCCCTTCCCCACCAGCCCTCAATACTTAATAAATTATTATTGTTCTGTCATATCTTACACTGCCCAACCTCTCCCCCAGCCCACAATTTTGATGCCTGTCCTGCAAATAGGAGCTTATGTGCATATCCTTGCAGTTGGTTTCGTCTCTCTACCCCACCTTATCTCCATCCATCCAGTAGCTCCAATTTCACCACTGGCCCCAAAGGCCTCATTTGTTCTGGGTTCCCCATATCTCCAGCTCCCCTCTCCACTAGTGGACTGGATTTGTAAGGTAGAGTTGGGACCATGATAGTTGAAGGGAGAAAGCCTTCAGGAACTAGAGGAAAGTTGTATGCATCATCACTGTCTCGCTGCACCTTGAGTGGTCTGTCTCCTCCCAGTGACTCCCTTGTAAAGGGGTGTCCAATTACCTACCAGTGGACCTTACGTCCCCATCCTGCTCTCCCCCTCATTCATAATGATGTGATTCTTGATCTTTGATGCTTGATACCTGCTCGCTTCAGCCCCTCTTGATCACACAGGCTGGTGTGCTTGTTCCATGTGGGCTTTGTTGTTTCTGTGCTGAATGGCGACTTGTTTATCTTCAAGTCTTTGAGACTCCAAACCCTTAATCATTTGGCAGCTGGACACCACCGTTTCTTTCACTCTGTTTGCCTCTGTATCCATTTGTCTTCAGCGATCATATCAGGAGTCAATTGATCCATTGATTTTGATTTTTGTTCGTTGATGCCTGATACCTGATTGTTTCAGCACCTCATGATCGCACAGGCAAGTAAACTTCTTTTATGGTGGACCTTTTTGGTTTTCTAATGGAAGGTCTTCCCATATTTCATTGTACAGTTTTGTTTTCTTTAGCTGCCCTTTGAAATTTTTTGTTCAACTCTTACTTAATCATTTGGAAGCATTTGATTTAACTGCTCTCCACACATGCACAAGTTTCAGAATCCCTTCTGATATCCACTTTTCTCTTTTCTTTTTTTTTTTTTTTGGGGGGGGGCCTTCACTGCCCTCAGATGGTGGGAGTAGGAGGCCCAGCCTTTGCTCCGTGGAGCTGGAATTGAACCTCCATCCCAGTGGGCCGCAGTCCCGCGCACAGCCACTACGCCACCGGGGCTCA
>PVJH01028709.1:0-26998 GCA_004026705.1 Nesogale talazaci
CCTCCATCTCCTTGCCCCGCCCCTTTAATCCCCTCAGTCTGCCTGGGAGTGTGAGAGGACCCTGGGGTTGGGGGTGATGGGAGGATCTGCGTGAGATCCAAGACCCCAGACCAGGGATCCCTCCTCTCTGCCCTGAGTGCCCCGCAGTTGAAGGTGGGTTGTGATTCAGCTCTCTCATGAGGCGCTAGAGGAGAAGGAGCCCACCAAGCTCAGGGCACAAAGCCTTATGCAAAATCGGGGTCCCCAATTACGGCTGTGGTTATGCACACTTGCATTCAGATCCAGAGCCGGGTGATTTGAAGGGAGGTCCTTCCTTCGGCCGTGGGCCCCGAGGGCTGGGCCCGGTTAGGGCCTCTCCAGCGGCCTTTCTGGCAGGGCTAGCTCTCACCACCGCCGGCCACAGGTGGCCCCTGCCGAGATGCTTTCTAGGCTGTACCAGGGAAGGGTGGTGGTGGCCCGCTCCCCCATTCATTCTTCCTTCCCCCCTCTGCCCCTTCTGGAGCCCGGGCCCTGTGGATGTGGGTCCGCTCCCTTGGACTGCTAACCCAAGCATTTCAGCCCACCTACCACTCCTCAGGTGAAAGGCGAGGCTGTCTGTGCCCATATAGGTTTACAGGAGCGGTTCTCAACCTGTGGGCCGAGACCCCTTGGGGGGGAGGGTTGGGGGGGGTTGAATGACCCTTTCATAGGGGTAGCCTGATTCATAATGATAGCAGAATTCCAGTAATGAAGTAGCAACAAAAATTTTATGGTTGGGGTGTGGGGGTGCCCCCCCCATGTGGAACTGCATGGAAGGGTCTCGGCCTGCAGAAGGTGGACAACCCTTGGTTTACAGCCTGGGTACTCCATGCGGGACCTCTGGGAGTGGAAATCGACTGGGGCAGTGGGTTTGGTCCATATTCCTTGCTGGGCCCCGGGGCCTCACCAGGGAGCCTGAGCTGGGGATGTTTGCTTCTGGAGAGGGTAAGGATGGCACTGGCACCAAGGGAAGCAAGGGGTGGCCCTGGGCCAATCGTGGGCAGGGAGATCTCTAGGCCCTGGGAGCGAGGGGCTGCAGGGCGCTGGGTCCTCTGGTCCCGAAGCCCGCTGCTGTTGCTAGGCAGACTTGCCCACCTGGCTGAGCGTTGGAAGGAGGGGCAGCCAGGAGTGGTTGCTGTTGCCATAGCAGTGAGGCGGGCTTGTAATCAGGATTTCCTTGTTGGGAGCATCAGAAGAGGAGGCATCACAAAAAATCAGGGAATTGGGTTTCTCCCGCACCTCCTTGGGGTACACATTAGTGTCTTTAGCCAAACCAGCCCCCCGCTTCCTACTCCTTCTCCCCTTCCAGATGTAGCTCCCTGATGCTTCACTGTGAGGCGCGGCCCCCAGAGGCACTGGCTTAGTGCCCCTCCCTCCCCTCTCGGCTGCCCGCTAAAGCGTTGGTATCGGCCTGAGGGACACAGCGGCCTCCACAGCCCTTCCCGTTGGTGCTCTGATACCTCACACACCTGCCCTAATAATCTAATAACACACGTAGCAAACAGCAGTGGTCAAGGGGATTCTGGCTCCACACACGTGTCTCTGTGTGTATATGTATGTGTGTGTGTGTGTGTGTGTGTGTTTGAGAGAGAGGGAGAGAGAGAGAACAAAACTGAGCTCCATAGGGTTTTCAACGGTCCGTCTTTGGCAGTAGGTTTAACGAAAGCACTCAGTGCCATGGAGTTGATGCCAACTTACAACCACCATGTAGGACCCGGTACAGCCAACTAACTGCCTGTGGGTTTCTGAGACTGTCTCTCTTGACTGGAGCACCAAGCCTCGTCCATCTGTCCCTTGCAGAGAGACTGTTGGGTTTGAACTGCTGAACGTGGGGGTAAAAAGCCCAACTCAGGACCCTCTGCCCTACCAGGCTCTGGGCCTTTATTCCTATGTGCACCTCGGCAGAGACTTGACTCTCCAGCCTACCAGTGGTCAAGCGCGTTGTGTGTGTGTGTGTGTGTGTGTGTGTGTGTGTGTGTGTGTGTGTTCATACGAGGTCTTTCCCTGCCTGGGTCTCGATGCCCCCTCTCTGTCCGGGTTCTCGCTGCAGCCCCACTTCTTTGTGAAACTGACCCCACCCACCGCCTTCATGGCCGCTAAGCACAGCCGCCTTGGTGCTCTGGGGCTGGCGTGTGTTTGGTGTCTGACTGATGTCTTTACTCTCTCTGCTGAGTAGACGATCCAAGAGGGCAGACGCTGTGCCTGGGATGTTTTGGAGTTTTTAAAGTTTTTGTTGTTGTTGTTTTTGAGTCGTCATATCCTGCAAATCTGATTGTTTGTTTGAGGTCATTTTTCTTCCGGGGGGGGGGGGGGGGGTTCCCACCTCACCACGCCTCACAGGGACGCATTGCAGCCTCCCCGCTGGCGGGCAGTGCCGGCCTGGGCAGCTTGGATTTACTTGTCCACGTGGAAGCTGTGCTCACGGGAGGGAGGGCTTTCAGCGGTTGTGGTTGTTTTGTTTTAATTGTTGTTGGTTTCTTTTCTTTCATTGCGATCTAATACACACAGCCTTTTAATTCACTTCCCCCTTTTAAAGGACACAGTTTGGTGGGGGTTGTGTTGTCGCTGGGTTGTGCAACCCGCCTCCACTCTGTAGTTCCGGAACATTTTCATCACCTCACAAAGGAGTCGCTGCTCTCTCCCCTCCCGCCAGTGCCTGGCAATCACACGTCTGCTTTCTCCCTCTGTGCATGTGCCTGTCCCAGATGCTTCCCTCGATCCCCTATGACATATGCCCGGTGCTTCAGCTTTTCAAAGTCCACTCATTGCCCTGTTATCAGGACTTCATGCCTTTTCTCATGAGAGGCTTGGGCCACATTTTGCATTTCACTTATCAGGTAATGAGCACTTGGGATGTCTCTACGATCTGACGTAGGAGGAATGCTCCTGCAGGGTTGGTGGGGGGGGGGTCACGTTTGTGTCTGCACACCTGTTTTCAATTCTCTTGGGTGCATCCCTAAGAGCAGAATTGCCTGGACATATGGTAACTCCTTGTTCAGCCTTTTGAGGCGCTGCCAAACTGTTTTGCCTAGCAGCTGCACCTTTTACACCCCCACCAGTCAAGCTCCAGGGTTTCCGCCTCACCACTCCTCACGACAGATTACAGCCTCCCCGCTGCCGGGCAGTGCCCGCCCAGGGCAGTTTGGATTTGCTTGTCCAGGGTGGAGGCTGACCCTCTGGTGCTGTGCTCACGGAGGAATGTCGAAGCACATTTTAATTGGGTTCTTGCCTTTTTTTGCCCTTGAGTGGTCAGAGTCTTTCTATATTCTGCATACGGGTCCCTTATCAGATAATGATTTGCAAACATTCCTTCTCCTTTTTCTCTGGGCTATCTTTTTTATTTGCTTGATAATTGTGTCCTTTGATGCATAAAAAAGCCTTAATTTCTCTTTTGTGGCCGATACTTTGGGTGTCCTTTCTAAGAATAATCCTTTGGCAAAAACAAGGCCTCCGAAACACGACTCCAAGTTTTTCTTTGGTTTTAGTTCTGAATCATTTTGAGTTGGTTTCTGTAAATGGTATCAACCCGGGAGTTGAGAGACTTCATCCTTTTTCATATGGATATCGCATTGTGCCAGCACGATTTGGGGAAAGCCTTTTTTTTTTGAAGTTCAACACTAACATCGTTGTGAAATCAATTGACCATTAGAGGTATGAGTTTTTGTCTGTACATGAAGTCCTGTTGGATTGATCTGCCTGTCTGTCTTCAAGCTAGTACGACGCGGGCCTGAATCCCATCACTTTGTAGTAAGTTTTGACATCAAGATGTGAGTCCACTAACTTTACCCTTCTTTGTGAGGATTATCTGTGCTATTCAGGGTTCCTTTGCATTTTATTTTTCTTCCCTTTTCCCTTTTTCCCTTTGCATTTTCATATGAATTTTAACACCAGCTAATCCAATTCTGCAGAGATAGGCATTACACGGAATGTACAGCTTCTTTGGATCCCTTCCTAATGCTGCAGCCCTTTCAGACAGTTCCGCGTGTGGTGGCGACCCCCTCAACCAGAAAATTACTTTCATTGCTACTTCATAACTATAATTTTGCTACTGTTATGAATCAGGTGACCCCTGTGAAAGGGTCATTCTACCCCCAAAGGAGTCGCGACCCACAAGTTGAGGCTCTCTGCTCCAGGCAAAGGCCTCTTGACTCTCCCCAAAGCCCAAGCCTACTCCCATACATATCTGGTCTGATGTCTAGAATTAGGGCTTGAGACCTGGGATCAACCTTTGGGTCACTCCAGTGTCCTCACATGTAAGATTTGCATCGTCACCCTCTGGCCGTCCAGGAAGTGGGGTGGATCCCGTGGGAACCACCAATCCTTTAATGGCGAGTGGCCCCACTCTTGACGCCAGCCGCCCTAGGTCACTGAGCTGCCCGGGCAGACACTGGTGACCTGGAGCATGCTTCGCTGTGTAGATCCTCAGCAGCAACAAAACACATACACAAAGCTCGCTCACCCCCACCTCCACCCCACCCCAGCATCTCCGGGCGCAGGGAGACGTCTGGGGATTTATTTATTTATTTATTATTTTTAGGGCATCACTGCCCTGGGGTGGTGGGAGTAGGAGGCCCAGCCTTTGCCCCTGTGGAGCTGGAATTGAACCTCCATCCCAGTGGGCCGCAGTCCCGCGCACAACCACTACGCCACCAGGCCTCAGCCCCTGGGTATTTTTTTTGGGGGGGGGGCATCACTGCTCTCCGGTGGTGGGAGTTGGAGGCCCAGCCCCACTGCTGGAATTGAACCTCCGTCCCAGTGGGCCGCAGTCCCGCGCACAACCACTATGCCACCGGGGCTCAGCCCCCCTGGGGATTTTTTTATTTCTGCAAAAATATACATAGCACACAGCATTTGCCAATTCAATGTTTTTCCCGGGTTCCAGGTAGCGGCATCAATTGCGTTCAGCACCAGGATCAATGGCCACACCCCCCATCCTTGTAGAGACGCCCATCCTTCCGAACCACACTGCTTCCTAAACAATGTGGTTCACCACTACTACCACCACCCCAGGAACTGTGGTCCTGGTGCCTTAGCTTAGTCAGCTGTTGACAAATGTCCGACCAAAGTATTCTGCAAATGCCTGGAAAACGGCTTGAATTGAAGAAACGTGCCGCTGGCGCTCTGCTCTGAACGAACGCCTCCTCCTTGGATGATCTGCCCCCTGATGAGGAGAGCAGAGATGCTTGGCCAAGAGGCAGCTCGTCTTGATCCTGTGCCTTAGGGACTCCGGGTACTGGAACTGCAGCCCGAGGGTGGCCAGCACACCCCCGAACTCAAGGCTGAGGAGAGTGAGTGAGGAGAAAGGGGACACGTCAGAGATTGAAGGACACGGGCAGCTGGAATCACTGCAGGGAGGATCTGGGGAAGGCTGGGTTCTAATCCACCAGTGTTTGTCCCTTCCCCTCTTATCTCATTTGTTCACCCAGTACCTGTCAGTCGATGTCAGGCACGACACGAGGCTTCGGAGCTAAAGTGGCGAGCACAAGCAGAAGTGACACACTCCCTATTGTGACGGGAGCACGCAACAAACCGGCTTCCGAGAGGGCTTCCTTGGGCTGACTGAAGGCGTCCGGGGAAACGCCACAGCTGGCATCCCGCCTCATGGTGAAAAGAAGGAGCGCTGCCTCCTCAGATCACAGACCAGACACGATGTCAGCCCGGCCCCTTCCAGCCAGCGCTGCGGGAGAGGATCTCGACACAACAATTAATCAGGAAGCAGAGAGACTCTCTGCTGACAAGGAAGATGTAAAACTATCTGTGTTCACAGATGACAGGAGTTTACACGTAGATCATGAAATCCTAAAGAATGTACGTGCGCGTGCGTACACACACACACACCCCTAGGATAGCCAAAAAACAAATTTAGTGAGGTTCTAGGATACAGGACCGATGAACCCGAAGTGGTTGGATGAGGGAACTCGAAAAATTGGTGGAAACAATAATGAAAAAGTAGGAGACAACTTACACGCTCACCAACAGGAGGGCGGAGGCGCCAGCTGTGGTGCACACGCATCGGGAATACATGGAAGGGTCAACCGTACTGCTTAGGGAACACCTCATCACCTGGGGGATCCTGGAGGAATTACGCTCAGTGAGCTCACTTGATCATCAAAGGACAAATATTCTGAGACCCCCTCTTTTCAAAAGTCAAGAAAGGGTTTTAACATGGAGAGGGGAAAAGAAAACTTGGTAATTATTAGAGATGGGAGGAGAAGTTATAGGCTAGAGGGTGGTTGCTGGGGGTCCGCGGGTCAGTTCAGACTGATAGGGAGGGACTGTGGGTACCCCACAAAAGAATACTGCCGGATCCCACACCTTTCTCTCAGCCATGAGGTTGGAGCCCACGGCCACAGCCACTGTGTCGGCCCATCGCCATATGGATCTCCCTCCCTCGTTTGCTGCTCTTCTACTTTGACACGATGTCCCCTTCCAAAGGCTCTTCTCTCCTAAGACAACGTCCCAAATGCATGAGGTAGAAGACCGCCATCCTTGCTCTCCAGGGGCACGTGTCTGTCAGTCTGTCACACTCTGGTGGCGTGTGTTGTTGCAGTGCTGGACGGAAGCTGTGTCACCGGAATTCCACATGCCAGCAGGGTCACCCACGGTGAGCGGGTTTGCATTGGAGCTTCCAGTTGGGGAACAGACTCCAGAACACATAAGCCGTCCACTTCTGAGGGCCTGGCCTCGGAAACCCTTACAGAGAACAGCAACACTGTCAGCCCCTGCCATTGGGGAGGGGGACACACTTCACACATGACTGAGAAGGGGTCGAGCTTTATTGCTGGGACCGATGTGAAATGAGAAACTGCAGCTGCAAACACCCCTAAATAATCAGCAAACACTCCTAAATAATCTAGGCTAGAGGGTGAACATGTATTCATTTGGATGAAGGAGAGGCAGTGTACAGTAGGAGAAAGGTTGTCCAGAACATGACAGGCAGGGGCAGACACTGGGAGAAGTACGAGAGTTAGGCTAACAGAGGCCACTGCTAGAATATGCACAGTCCTGCACCACGACAGTCCCTGAGCCCTCGCTGCCATCAAGTCCGTGTCGACTCAGAGTGACCCTGTCGGGCAGGGTAGCGCTGCCCCTGCGAGAGTCTAGGGCTGGGAGAGCTTACGGGAGTAGACAGCATCGTCTTTCTCCCGAGGAGTGACTGACCTTGAGGCCCAGCGTGGGACCACGACCTCACCAGGCTGCTCCGTGAGCAGGCATTTGGAAAAGACACGCAGGCTGGGTGGGTGTGGGAGGGAGGATGGACCGACCCTTGGGAATATCTACAGATATGTGTGGATGTGTCTATGTGGATGTATGTATATGTGCGTGGATGTGTATATGATGACCGGCGATATTTTATGGGTTAGTTATCTTTGCTGTGAATATGTCCATGAATTTGGTAAAGCCCATGGGCAAATTTTATGCAGACCTCTTAGACACAAACGAACACCTTAAGGGAGTAAGTCACGGGGCCCAGGACCATTGTTCAGGGCACATGAAAGAATAACACAGCCCTCAAAGACTATGTCCTTCTTGGGTGAGGGATGATGGGGGTCTTATAAACTGATGAGCCTTCGGCGGAGTGCTTCTCTGGTGCCAGGTGTCATGCTCTGTGCCCTGCAATTTTACATCCACACTAACGCATCACTTAGATTCTTTTCCACTTTTTTTTTTTTTTTTTTGGCATCACTGCTCTCCGGTGGTGGGAGTAGGAGGCCCAGCCCCACTGCTGGAATTGAACCTCCGTCCCAGTGGGCCGCAGTCCCCCGCACAACCAGTACACCACCGGGGCTCAGCCCCCCTTTTTTTCTTCTTCCCGGAGTAGGGTTTGGATCCAGAAGATGAGTGTTTCTACTCCGGGAGTGAGTTACAGCCTCGGACTCCCCCCAGGCGGTTCTGTCCTGCCCTGTAGGGTGCCTGCGAGTCGGCAGGCAGGTGAGGGACTGGAACAGAACCCCGCTGAGTCACCATCCTGGCGCGCACGGGGGTCCATCAGGAGGGCTGTGGGCTTCGGCAGAGTGGAGTGTCCAGTGCGTTGCGGGTGGTGTGGGGGGCCCAGCAGCCGTGGATGGGCCGGCTGTGTGAGCTAGTGGGTGAGTCTGGAGCAGCAGGAGCAGGAGGACAGGCTTTGAGGTCCAGCAGGTCTGTGTTCAAATCCTGGCTGCCATGGACTCGTGCCAGTCCTGGCTCCTCTCCCGCGCCCCACACACCTCCCCGAGTCTCAGTTTACCCCAGAGTCGAGAGCGGCTAAGAAAGAAAAGGACAGAATCCGACAAGGGGAAGGCTGTCCGTGTGACTGAAGGTCCATTGGGAGCAGCTGGGGGGCGGGCCAGGGGCTCCCTCCTGCACCCCTGGCAGTGTCCATGGATGCCTGGGGAGTCAATGAGGCGACGGGTAGCCCCTAGATCCCCACATCGTGACTAGGGTCTCGAGGTAGTACATGGATCACCCAGACTACACTGGGTGTACATTGGCGAGGAGGAGATGGAATTCTGCCTGGTGGCCTTTGTTGGCCGATTGTCTCCCACGCCACGGAGCCAGAAGCACTGGAGGAAGACTGCCTACCAGGCCGAATCTTTTGACCAAGGGTTCTCTAGAAGAATCCTGAGGGGGGAGACAGTGAAGAACAGAATGACACATCCACCGTGGCATCCGGACCTTCTGTGGCAATGAAGGCTTGGTGGGCCCCCCCACCCCCAACCATTGCCTTAAGATCACCTTCAAGCCTCAAACCAAAATGATCCCCCGGAAAACTTATTTAACCCAGACAGTAGTTTCAATAGTTCAGCTGAATTAGGGAGGAATGTCAGCCAGAGCTTCGTGCTCTTCTAGAGACGTTTCTGCGTCAGAACAAATGGACAACAGCAACCAGGTCAGGCAGGAAGCATAGGGGGCGCAGTGCACTTGTGCTCATGGTGGTGGAATTATTTGGACATGGATAGAAAGATAGGAGAATTGAACTCATCCCTGATTTGTACATGTAGAAATTGTTGAAATGGTGCATTTGGCGCTGCTGATATTTTTACCAAAAATTAGAAATGTGTTAGTCCGGGTAGACTAGAGAAATAAATTTATAAGCATGCATATGTATAAAAAGGGAAGGTTTATACACAAGAGGAATGGAACACTGAGGAAGCATCCCATTGTTTCTCAGCCTTTTGGCTAAGATCAGTCCAAGGTTGTAAGTCCGTTATTAGCCCATGTGTCCGATACCTGTCTATAAAGTCTTCTTCGACCCACGAAGCACGTGCAATGACACCAGGACAACCACAGGTCAGTGGGTGCAGAGTCTTGCATCCCTGTGCTGGCAGGGGTGTCTCCCCATGGTTCCTCGTTACCAGGGCTCAGGGTCCATCAGCAGTATCTAGTGGCGGTAGAAGCATGTCAGCATTGGTAGTGGTCTCCCCATGACCTCCCAACCATCTCTGCACTGGTAGGAGTCTCCACATGGTGTCTCTGGCCCCAGAGGTTTGGTCCCATCAGGGTACGCCCATGTGGCTTCTCCTCCGGCTCCTCTAGTCTCCAGGACTCAGGATCTATCAGCATGCTGTCATCTCCTCTTCTCAGTAGTTCGTCTCCAAGGAACTGAGTCCGTGGTCTCTCACCTCCAATTGGGGAATACCAGAATTCTCAGGAGAAAGCCATGCCCACCCAGAGGCCTCATTGGCCATCTCCAGATCGACAGGCTAGACTCCGCCCCTGCATTCCCAGTGCTGAAACTGACACAGATCAGTGACTGCCACAGAAAGATGAGCCAATGTTAAAGCTGGGAGAGGGGCGGGAATAGGAAGCTCCTGGGGTGGGTGGAGGGGAGTGGGGAAGGTATTCCCTGCCTCATGGGGGTCAGCGTCTGAAGACAACCCTGTCCTCCTTCCAGGCTGGAGGGACACTCATCACAGGGAGCACTCGGGTGGCTCTGAGCCAGCCAGGCTCCTGCCTGTTGTGCACGTAATCATGGAATCCCCTGACAGCCCTCGGAGACCCCTGCTCCCCAGCCACCCCCTCTTATAAAAGCACAGAGAGGTTGAGCGATCGTGCAAAGCCAAACAGCTAGCAAGCATTAAAACCAGAATGCAGGCTGAGCCCCGGTGGCGTAGTGGTTGTGTGTGGGACTGCGGCCCACTGGGACGGAGGTTCAATTCCAGAAGTGGGGCTGGGCCTCTACTCCCACCACCGGAGAGCAGTGATGCCCCCCCCCCCAAAAAAAAAAAACAGAATGCAAACCCAGGTAGGCTGACACCCTGACCATACTTTCTGAATTAATTTATTTTTTATTTAAAAATTTTTTTCGGACTGAGCCCCGGTGGTAGTGGTTGTGCGCGGGACTGCGGCCCACTGGGACGGAGGTTCAATTCCAGCAGTGGGGCTGGGCCGCGTACTCCCACCACCAGACAGCAGTGATGCCCCCCCCAAAAAAATTTTTTTCCCCCCACCATACTTTTCCCCACGACACTCATCAGACCTTCAGGGAGCAAGCAACGCCACCCGGACGTTGGGAGGGAGCCAAGATTTGATCGTTATCCCAGGCATGACTGCTGTGGGCACAGCACGCGGGCGGCAAGGTGGATGTCATAGGACAGGGTGTTTGTTGCTTTCATGATTGTGATCGCACTTGATTTCCCCACTTCTCTGCGAAGAAGGCAGGACGGTCTGGTCCAGATGTTCTCTAGGCACGACTCACCAGTGAGAGTGGGGAACACTTACCAGCGGCACAGGTCTTTCCATGCACTGGAGCCCTGGTGGTGTGTAGTGGTTATGTGTCGGGCTGTCATCTGCACGGTTGGATGTTCATAAACCACCAGCTGCTCCAGGGGAGGCAGACGGGATTCTCGACCCCCGTAAACGGTTTCAGTTGCAGAGACTCACAGGGGGTCACTATGAGTCGGCTTAGACTCCATGGCGGGGAGTCTTTTTGTTTTGTTTTATTTTAAGCTTACATTACTTTACTGACTTCTCGTACTGCCCCAGATGTCACTCTCTTTACAGACAAGGAAACGGAGGCTCCTCGAGGTGACTATCATGTGTGCCACAGCTCATATATGAAACCTGCTCTCCATCCCAGGCCTGCCTGCTTCCAGGGCCTGCACTGAGACTCTGGGACTCTCTGGTCACCAGCCAGGCAGATGTGAACTCCCTGCTGTTTTCACAGCCTGGTCTTCCCCCACCCCACTTCCACCCTTTTCTAACCACTCGTGAAGTTCTCAACCCTGTCTTAATTAATTCTCCCTGCCTAAGTGGCTGCTCCATTAAAGTGCTTTCTGCCAGGAGTTTTTGGCTTAATTATATGGCAGTGTTCATTGTACTTAGTCGGGGAATCTGATTAATCACCATTTTATTTATCCAAATGTTCGTTTGTCGGCAGCCAGTGTCTCCTGGGAGAGCCCTGTTCTTGCTGAGCTTTCTCCGCCAGCACGGCATCTGTCCCCCCAACGCCTGTCCAGGCTCTCACTGGGGGCGGGCACTTCTCTCTTGGTCCTCCAGTACCCACTTGAGAGCCTGCTGGAGGGCCTGGCATCTGTGGGGCGGCACTGGGGCTGCCCCAGCAGTTTAGACACGGGGTCATGGGCAGAGACAGAGTGGACAGATTGCTGGAACCTTGAGAATGAATGGAGAATGAGTCTGGTCCTTGTCCACAGCTTGGGAAGGCCTCAGATGCTCCCCCCTGTGCACCCAGCTCTAAAGCCCACCCTTCTTGCCCAGCCAGGGAGCAGCACTGTGTCCCAAGCACCCAATTCATGTCAACATGCCCATGTCTTCCCGGCTTCTAAGAAACCTACACCCCCTAGGGCTGCCCCAGGTCAATGAGGATGGCTAACTTGTCCTGAGAAACCCGCGGTCCAGGCAAGTCCGGACAGTGGTCAGTCTACACACTTTGAAGGGTTGGCCTCTCACTTGCCATAGATCACTTCACGGTTGCTCTTCCTCTTTTTTTGTTTGTTTTTTTGGGGGGGCATCACTGCTCTCCGGTGGTGGGAGTAGGAGGCCCAGCCCCACTGCAGGAATTAAACCTCCGTCCCAGTGGGCCGCAGTCCCGCGCACAACCACTACGCCACCGGGGCTCAGCCCTGCTCTTCCTCTTAAAACAATGACACCCTGGAAACTGTGGCCTGTAGATACCCTTCTAGCCTGAAACCCAGGTCATGCCCCTGGCTCAACTTTCAGGGATGGACAGGCCTGTGGAGGGCATAGTAACAGACACACTCCTTAGATCCAAGAGCAGCACTGAGCCAGGGAGGAAGCTCGGCCAGCTGGAAGGGAGAGGGGAGAGGGTGACTGGGAAGGGCAAGCCCAGGAGGAAGTGAGAAGGGTGCTGTTGCATCCTGACTGCAATCGGGATCTCCAAACAAGGTGGATGTGAACCACCCAATGAAAGACCAATTTGCTCTGTATATTTTTTATCTAAATCACAACAAAGGGGAGAGGGGGAGCAGAGGAGCCCTATTAGAATCATAAGAATGGGGACACCTGATAAAGGGCATACTGAGTGAATTGCCAAGACCACCATCATCCCAGACCCCAGAGTCCACAGATTCTTGTTCCCCCGCCTTCACAAATGTAGGCACGTGCAGTGTGCATCCCTCGGCCTGTCTCTGTCTCGTGGTGGCCTGTCTGGGTCAGGGCATGGTGCCTTCCCACCTCTGGGCTCAGGGCTGCCAGCACTGCCCCACACAGTGCACTCTTAGGAACTGCTGAGTTTTCATCGGTGAATTTTTGGAAGCACATCACTTGTCAGGCCTTTCTTCCTAGTCTTCATCTGGAATCTCTACCCCGTGGCCTGGCACCCACCCTAACAGTCACGCACAAGCCTGGCAAACTGACCGAGGGGAGGTTCAGCAGCCTGCCTTAACACACCGCACCTGCTGGCCTCTCCCCACATCCTGTTGTCCTGGCTGTGTTGTATCCAGGTGTGGTGACATCCTGGTTTATTGCAGCTTCTTGGAGGAACGTCCAGAGTGTCCCCAGGGTTGCACTGTTTTATGGTCCATTCAAGTCCAAGTTCAAATATCACTGCCTCTGTGAAGTCCTCCCTAGGTGGTCCCAGTTCTTTCCTGGTTGATGGCTAACATTTCTGAGATACTCCCCATGCCAGGCACTTGACATATCTTCAACTCTAAACTCACTGCCATCGAGTCAGTTCTGACTCATGGTGATTTTATAGGAGCCTTGGTGGCCTAATGTTGCGCTGCTAACAGCATGGTCAACAGTTTGAAACCAACAGCTGCTCCTTGAGAGAAAGATGAGGCTTTTTACTCCCATAAAGAGTTACAGTCTTGGAAACCCACAGGGGCGGATCTACCCTGCTTTATAACATTGCTATGGCTTACCTTATAAGGTCTCTGTGGCGGTCATGTGCTTGTGTTAGCTTCATGATTGAGATGTACGGGTGGAGTCTGGCCTGTTAATCTGGAGATAGTCATTGAGTAGCCAATGAGGCCTCCATGTTGGCATGGCTTTCTCCTGAGACTTCTGGGAAGTCACATGGTATTTCCGTGGTGGAGATGAGAAGCTATCTCCCCACTTGTTGGGCGTCAGTCTCAGAGATAATGAATTACGGACAAGACAAGATGACAGTGTCCGAGGAGCTGGACGAGCCGGAGGAGAAGCCACACAGCCTTCCTCTGATGGAACCAGACCTCTGAAGCTGGGAAGCCACGTGGAGACCCCTGCCAGCGCTGAGCTGCTTCTACCACCACTGGATTCTGTTGATGGACCCTGAGCCCTGGAAGCGAGGAGCCATGGGGAGACCCTTGCCAGTGCCAGGACTCTGCACCTCTGCCTGTGACTTTGTGAGTCAGAAGGAGACTTTATAGATGGATATTGGGCATATGGGTTAATATCAGACTTATGACTTTGAACTGGACTGGGCTGGGATGCTTTCTCAGTGTTCCATTCCTTTTGTATATGAACCATTTCCTTATATCCATATGTGTGTCGACGGATTTGTTTCTCTTGTCTACCCGGACTAACACTGTCTCCTTTAATTTCGGAAACAAATCCAGGAAGTGTGGAGATGGTTTTTACCCCCATTTTTGAGATGGGGACTGAGGTGCCTATGGAAAATAAGAGCCAAGATCACAGAGCTGGGGAGTGACAAAACCAGGGTCTAAACCCAAAAGTCAAATTCCAGAGTGCGCTGTCTGCCCTACTGTCCTCAGCCTCCTCTCCTGGATTCCAGTGGTGGTGCCTCCAGACGTGGTCAGACACGTCTGCTTCCTGGGAATGGATGTTCCAGTACATACGTGGGAGGTGGTCCTGATAAGCCTTCTTAATCTTCTAATCCACTTCCTGACAGACCCAGAAACTAGGGAGGGGACGGGTTAGGGGGCAGCAGGTAGCATTGTAATCCCAGATCTAAGGAACAGGGTTGGTGCCCCGCTCCTGGGCTCCTCTCAGAGTTTCTTGTCCACAGCATAAAGCAAGGACCTCTGCGAGGAGCTGGGGACTGAGGCTGGACTGGGGACTGGACCTAGAAGATGCTCTTTCTCTGAACACCCCAGGGAAATAGGCGTCCTTGTTCCCATTGTAGGAGGCACCATGGTTTGAACCCGATGGGATATTGGGCCCGATGGTGGGGGAGGGAATCCTTTGATTTTGTTTAGACTTCCCTTTGGTAGCATCCTGGGTTTTCAGGCCCAGGGTTTATGCAAATGATTGTAGATGCCTCCTCATTAGCCTGCTGTGGGGTGGGCTTTGTTCTAATGGAGCTGCCAGCTCTGGGGGGGAGTGGGGGGTGTAAGGCGGGCTAGTTCTGCCAGCAAGCAATCCCCCAGCCGAGGAAGGGTTGGGGATGGGTCAGTAGTCCTCTAGTTGAGGAGGGCGATTGCCATGGAGACAGGCAGGCCCCAGCCGAGGCCTCCTGACAAGGCCCCAGGCTGGCTGGTGTCTGCCACTGCGATGGTCCTAGGCCTCCCCGACAGAGCAGCTCCAAGCTGCTGCCATCTCTGAGGGCTAATTACCAGAAAGGTAGTGACCAGCTGCTTCCTAGCGCGCCCAAGCCCAGCTGAGGCCACAGCAGGAGGGCGTGAAGAGAGGCTTGCTTGTGAGAAGCAGATGGTAGTGGGGGCGGGGGGGGGGGGGGGGGGGGGGGGGGGGGGGGGGGGGGGGGGGGGGGGGGGGGGGGGGGGGGGGGGGGGGGGTGTTGGACATGTGGGGAGCTGTCCCGGGGCAGGGAGCAGGCCTGAGAGGATGAGAGTCCCACTACCCCCTAGTGGAGGTGCTGTTTGGCGAGACTGGAGGGTGAGCTCCCCACATGTGGAGGCATGCCAGCAGGGCCCCCCAAACAGAGGGCTGGAGTCTCGGCTCTCCCGTGTCCAGTTGGGAAAGTCCCTTCACCGCTCTGGATTCCGGTTTCCTGCTCCATGAGTGGCGGTCGGTCAGAGAGATGGGACTTGAATGTGTGGTCGAATCTCTAAGTGTTCCGGGGCCCATTGAGAAAACCAGCCTCCAACCCAGCTGCCACTGAGTCACTTCTGCCTGTCATTGGGACTGCGCTCCAGGGGGCCTTCCGTGGCTGCAGTTCTGCTGAAGTAAGTTGCTAGGCCTTTCTTTCAAGGCACCTGTGGTGGATCAGACCTCTACTCTCTCAGCACATCTGTGTTGCACCACCTGGGAATCCTGTAACCCATTGAGAGAGTGAGGAGTCCTGGTGGTGTAGTGCTTGTGAGTCCAGCTACTCACTGTCTGGTCCGCAGTTCAAAACCTCCAGCCGCTCCGAAGGAGAGTAATGAGGCTTTCTAATGGCGGTGAGTGAGGATTGGTTTGCTTTGCTATGAGGGGAAAGGACTTCCTTCTCCTGCCCTGAGGAGGGAAGGGGCATGAATGTCATTCTCATGAGGACAGGCAGGGACCCACCGGGTGCACTGTGGGGTTTTCAGAGCTGGGTCTGGACGGAAGTAAGTCTGAGCAGTGGCAGCACTGCCCGCAGGATGCCGGGCCAGGCCGGGTGGCTCATGAGGAAGAGGCCCTTTGGTCCTGAGCAGGCAATGCCCAAGCTCCTCTCCTTCACCCTCCCCTGACCGTCCCTGGGGAGCAGACCAGAACATGAAGAGCAGTGGGTGGACAGACAAGGATGCAGATCCTGAATCTGCCACCTCCTGTCGGTATGACTTGGGGAAACCCAGGGGAGGCCTGTGTCTGTGACGGGTGGCTGCGAGGGCCAGAGGGGGAGGATGCCCTTAGCTGGCAGCCTCGGGAGGAGGAAAGGCGAGGGCTTTCCTGTAGCTGGGGAGGCAGGGCTGTGATAATCAGACACAATCTGGGCACAGGCCAGAACAGGGGTCCGCCTCCACAGGCCTGTAGGAAGATGACAGAGCCTGGTGGCCTCGTGGTGACCCATTGGGCGGTGGTCCTTGGGGTCAGCAGTCTGGCCGGAACAGCCGCTCCTCGGGAGAAAGACGAGGCCTTCGACTTGGTGAAGAATTACAGTGTCAGACACCGAAAGGGGCGGCGGCTCTGCCATGTCTACAGGGTCTCCATGAGTCCATGTTCAGTTTGGGGCTGGGAAAGAGGGCCATTCAGCCATCAGCAGAGGTCCCCCCGGGCCCCAGGGTCAATCGCCTGTAGGCTGCAGGCAGGTGGGCTGAAGCAGAAGCAGCCTAGTCCATCATACAGATGCGAACACGGAGGCCTAGGGTAGGAGGGACTTGCCCAGGACCACCCAGTGCACCTGCCATGCGCGGATGAGGAGACCACGGATGCCCTGAGCTGCCCCGCCCGGGAGTCAAAAGGGAGGGCCATCTTTCTGCCGTGTGCTGGGTGTTGGGCTCACCCAGGGGCGGGGCGGCTCCTCTGGAGCACCTTGAGACTTGGCCACGCTTCACTTGCAGTCCAGAAGCCTCCGGAGATGCCCGGTGAGCTTCAGGATCCCTGGGTGAAGTCCCCATGTGTGGGAATCAACTCGATGACTGTGGGCTTGGTTGGTTTGGATTTAAAAATAATGCCTTTGTTGTTGAAAACTTCCTGCGATAGCAGCGAGTTAATAGCCTCCTGTCTTCCCGCTCCCCTCCCCAGAGAACGTCTGATGACCCTGGGATTCCTTCCACAGCTACAGACAGCCCTGCCAAGGCCTTTCGGTACAAGTGGGACCAGCTTCTTCTGCAGTTTGCCTTTTTTCATTAACAGACAGACCCAGTCACGTGTCATAAGTCATTCATTCATTCAGTACACACAATTATTCAGCATTTCAGGTCCTCCGGCTCAGTGTTGGGACAGGATCCAGCCTGAGGTTTCTCCCCAGCAAGAGAGTTCCTGGGAAGCCCGTCCTCCCTGCTGGGAGAATCTAGACTGTGACAAGAACTGGGGAAACCCTAAGAAGAGGGGGGGGGAGTGGGAGGGAGTAGGGTGGGAAGGAGGGTGGTGATAAGTATGTGGAGAGGGGGGTGTGGTGATAGGGTTTCCACAGCCCACTCTGAGCAGGTTCCATCATCGACTCCCAGAGGGTCTCAGGACCTGTTTCCACCTCGAGTTCTCTGGCCAGCTTGGCCCCTGCCTTCCATACCCTCTGCGCCTGGTCTGGGGCCTAGAACCACTTGTTCAGCGAATTGAGCCCATACCAGGCCCATCTCCCCTAGCCCTGTGAAGACCACCTGGACACTGAGTTCTGCTTGCCTTCTGCAGCTCTGGCTCGGGGAGTGGCAGCAGGCGGTGATGCCCCAGGCAGAAGCCAAACTGGAGGTAGGGGCTGAGCTCAGGAGAGGGCAAGTCCCTGCCTTCCCCCTCCCCATCGGCTGCCTGCGGTGTGCTCACCCCCCTAATGAGGGGGTTGGACCAGCTGATCTCAGGCCTTCCCCGCCCTCCTGTCTGCTGTGCAGCCCCATGCTCTCATTTCACGGATGAGGGGCTGAGTCGAGTTTAATTTTGTCAGCTGCCTCAGAGATCCATTGGGAAAAGTTAGGGGGAGGGGGCACAGGAAAGACTGCTACCCTGCCCTGAGTATTGACCGCTTGCTAAGTGCTGCGATGTGGGGAAACTGAGGCTCTGGCAGGGGGAGGATCGTGTCCAAGCAAGCAAGCCAGCAACTCCCCGACCCCAAGGAGCCCTTCCTGCCTCAGCCCTCAATGAACCACTGTCAAGGGGAGAGACAGCCAGGCTGGACGAAACCTTCTCCAGAAACTTCCCAGGCACCAACCCTGGCTGTTCCCAGACAGCCTGACTTCTGTGCCTAAGGCCCCTGGTGACAGGCCTTGGAATTTTGGCCAGGGAAGTAGTTGACTTGCAGAATTGGCTGGCAAGGACTTGGGCACAAGAGGCTTCTGATGGGCTCTGTGGCCCGGAGCCCAGCCCCCTCCCCACACTCTCCCCCAAGCAGCTTCCTGGGGATGGGGTGGGCTCATGGCATTATTCATCCTTCACCCCGCCCCCCACCTGGTGTTGGGCTCCTGGGGTTGGCGTCTAGACAGACAAGAGCATCCTACTGAGAACAGAGGCAGCCCTGACTCGGGTCTGAAGGTTCCCATGGCAACTGCATCCCCCTCAGCTGGCAGCTACCCTATAAATAAATAATCGGGTGGGGGTGGGGAGCTGAGGGCAGGGGGAGGGGCAGCAGTGGCGCCCCAGTGGACGCCGCACACTGAAGAGGAGAGGGGTAGGCTAGGCTGAAGTAGAGTATAGGTGAAGAGGCTGGCGGTGCAACCCTGCAGTCGGCCAGGTGAGGATAGAGGTGGATGGAGAGAAGTGGCCAGGTGTGAAAGGTAGAAGCTCAAAGAGCCAGGACTTGATACCAGCTGGTCCCAGGGGCGAGGGATCAGGGAGGAGACTGGAACCCAAAGTTGCCCGTGGTTTTTAGCCTATGGCATGAAAATGAATTGTGAGTTTAGAACAAGCACTTGGGCAGCTCGTTAAAAAGGGATTGGGGACAGGTCTAGTGTCCCAGGAAGCATTTTCTGGGATTTGTAGAATGTTCGGGGGCCAAGGAGCTGGCCTGGAGACACTCTAATTTGGGGAGCCTGGTCTGCCCCCAATGTCGAGCTGAACTGGAGCGATGGCCGGGGTCAGGGATGGTAGACATGGAGCTTAAATTCAACACCTGCACTGGACTAAGATGTTTACAGCTGGAAGGGCTGCCCTCTGGGAGCCTGCCTTGAAATGCGGGACAGTAGGTAATCAGGGAGAGGGTGTCTGCCTGCCAGCGGGAGTGCTTTGGGACCTCATCTCCCACTGCTTCTCATAGCCCTGTGATGGAGGCACTGTGACCCGATCCTTGTTTGTGGACCTGGCCTCAAGGAGGTGAAGTGACTTGCCCAGAGTTGTCAGCGGGCCGGTGGGTGACCAGGATTGTAACCCCCACCGGTGGGCTCTGTACCCCACTGGCCATCAGGCTGCCAGAAGTTTGAGATCCGGAAGTCCCCGGCAGGAAGTCAGATGAGAGGAGGAAATGAGAACTGCAGCCTGGCTGCTGGGTTTGGTGACCAGAGGTCAGAGGTCACTGGTGGCCTCCTTGACAGCTGTGGAGCGGCCAAGCAGAAAACCAGATGAGAGAGGGCAGCTGGTTGAGTGAGCGGCAAGTGAGAGTTTGGAGGCCTTTGAAACGAAGTTCGTTGTCAGAGGGTCGTTAGAGAGAAGACATTATTAACCACGTGAAACTTCGGGCTCGGAATGGCAACAGAGTCTGGGGAGTGCCAGAGACCGAAGTTCAGGAGCCAGCAGAAGGACCCTGGGGAGTGGGGGAGTTGAGTTTCTTGGGGCGAGCAGGGATGGTAGAAGGTGACAGCTCCTGAGAATAGAGGAGGAAGCAGGGCCCTTGATGTGAGAGAAGGGGCTCTGCTCCTGGGGGCCAGGGTTCTCGCTATCTACTTCCCTCCCCAACAAGACTCTGCTGCAAGGAGGCTGTGTTAGTCTGGGTAAACTAGAGAAACAAACTCATAGAAACACATGGATATAAGGGAATGGTTTATGTACAAAAGGAATAGAACACTGAGAAAGCAGGGGTCTCCCCAGGGCTCCTCACTTCCAGGACTCAATGTCCATCACCAGCATCCAGTGGTGGTAGAGGCAACTCAGCGCTGGCAGGGGTCTCCATGTGGCTTCGCCAGCTTCAGAGGTCTGGTTCCATCAGGGAAAGGCCGTGTGACCTCTCCGGACGCTCCCCGGACGCTGCCATTTTGTCCGTAATTCATCGTTTCTGAGCCTAACTCCCATCAACTGGGGAGATAGCTTGTCAGCTCCATCAGAGAAATACCGCGAGATTTCTCAGAAGTCTCAGGAGAAAGCCATGCCCACATGGAGGTCTCATTGGCTGCTCAATGGCTATCTCCAGATTCACAGGCTAGACTTCCCTCCTACATCTCCATCATGAAATGAACATAAGCACATGACCGCCACAGAGGCCGAACAGGCTTCTGCAGAGCTTCCTCGGTAAAATGAATGATGGAGAAAGGCCTGGTGATCTCTGTTCAAAGAAAAAAGCAGCCAGTGAAAACCCCGTGGGAGCGAGTGGAGGGGCAGAGGCAGGGGCCCAGGGCAGGAGACGACCGTCATCTCCCTGTGTGCCCTGGCACAGTCACCAAGGGGGTCTGTCAGAAGCAGAGTGCGGCCAGGTGACAGCCCAGCCCTGAGGGTGGCCTTTACTGAGAAGCAAGGGAAGGTGGTTGGAGACTTGCAAGGCAGGGTGCCGGATGGGGTGGCTCAGGACTCACCCAAGATCATGCAGGGGCCAAGTCCATTTTCAAGGAAGAGGCTGGAGGCGGGGAGCCCAGTGCTCAAGAGGCAGTGCAATCCCAGGGCCAGGGCCCTGGGGCCCCAGTCCTCAGAGGGCCCCGCCTTTGGGCCTGAGGAGCTGGGGGAGGGAGAGGAGGACCGAGCTGCAGCAGCAGAGGCTCAGGGAAGCCGCTGGGCAGGGAATCATTGCCCGGCCACCACACAGGCTGTGCTGCCTGTACCCCGTGGTGGTGGCGGCACCGGTGGCTTACAGCCACAGAGGCCCTGAGAGATTGTTTTGTTTGTTTGTTTGCATTTTGGGGCATCACTGCCCTGGTGGAAATAGGAAGCTAAGCCCTGTTCCTAGAGAGCTGCTGCTGGATTTGAACTGCCAACCCTGTGGGCTGTAGTCCCGCACACAACCACTACGCCACCGGGGCTCTGCCGGTCCTGAGAGGTTGGATTTAGGATTTGTTTGTTTGTTTCCAATTAGGCTAATTTTTTCTATTGATAAGTCATTTTATTGGGGCCTCTGAGAGCTCTTGTAACTATCCATACATCAATTGTATGAGACACCATTGCACGTGTGTTGCCATCATCCCTTTCAAAGCACTTTCTTTCTGCTTGAGCCCTTGGTATCAGCTCCTCTTTTTTCCCTCCCTCCCCTCAGACTTGGTTTTCTGGTGGATAAACTTGTAACTTGACTTAGAAGGTGCTGAGTCCCTCCCTCTCTCCTCCCACACACACTTGGGAGGAGCTGAGGATGGGGGCACTGCCTGATTTGTAGGGACATGTGGAGGGGTCTGTGGGGGCTGGGTCAGGAGAAAACAGCATGAAGGTTGGGGGTGGGGGAGGTCAAGGGTCCAGAGGACTGAGAGTCAGGAATGTAGAACTTACTCTTGCCCACAGTTGATGACAGGGCTGCCATCTGGTGCTCTGGGCCTGTTGACCCGGGTGGGCTATGTGCCTGGGGACCTGTGTGACTACGGTATTGGTGGGCAGGAGCCAGAGGGTATGCTCAACCTTCCTGTGGGCTGCGCTGACGTTGGAGTCACTTGGCCAGATCCATATTTTAGAAAGAGCCTTTGGCTGCGTAGGAAGGTTGGGTCGAATGGTTGAAATCAGAAATTTACCCATGACAGGTTTCCTTCTGTCCTCTGAGGAGAGAGAGGCCAGAAGCCAGTCCAACCAGACTTGCAGCCTGACCAGGTGTCAGTCTCCCCCCTAAGTAACACCCGCCCCTCCCCCAGCACATGCATGGAAATTGTTACCAAGGAGTAGCGTACTGTTGCTCACACAATTCCTCTGTCAGCGTCACAAGACACAGGAGGGCCCGTGTGACTTCCAGTCACCACCATCCTTAGGTGATTCTTTCTAAATGGCACAGCCGGGTTGGGGGTGGGGGGGGGTGTTTCTCCTATGTTGTGTTTACTTGTATTGGTTACTGACAGGCATGTCCTTGTCGCAGAAGCCCAGAGAGACCTGACTTGGTTTTCTAAGGGAAAGTACTAGGACTTTTAGCACAGAGATTATGTCTGAGATCTTTTTAGTTTTTAAATTTTATTTAATCAGTTTATTTAATTAAATCAACTTATTGAGGGTTCTTACAGCTCTTACCATAATCCATACATTCATTTTGCCAAGCACATTTGTGCATATGTTGCCATCGTCCTTTTCAAAACATTTGCTTTCTACTTAACCCCTTGGTATTGGCTCCTGATTTTTTTCTTCCTTTCCCCACCCTCCTTTCCTCATGAACCCTTGATAATTTATTTTTTATTTTCATGTTTTTATTTTCATATCTTACACCATCTGTTGTCTCTTAAATGTACATTTCTTTTTCTTTCTTTTTTTTTTTTTTTTGTGTGTGTGGTATCACTGCCCTGGTGGGAGTAGGAAGCCCAGCCTTGCTCCTGGAGAGTCGCTGCTGGATTTGAACCGTCAACCCTGTGGGCCACAGTCCCGCACACAACCACTACACCACTGGGGCTCAGCTCATGAACTAATTTTTTAAAAATCATTTTATTGGGGGTGCTTGCAGCTCCTTTAACATCCCATATATCAGTTGTATCGAGCCTATGTGTACACATGCTGTTGCCATCATTTCCTAAGCATTCCCTCCTCTTGCGACCCTTGATAAGTTACACATTATTATTAAGGCTGAGATTCTGGATCTGAGTGTTTAAAAAGGATCACTGTAAATCTGTGTCGGCACTTCTCACTGGCGAGAGAGCTGGCAATCTCTAGGCCCTGCTCCCCCAGGCTTGTCACTGCCCACTTTCGCCTTCACTCCTCTGCGAGACCGGAGTTCTTGCGCAGTTAGTGGCCACAACTTAACTTCTTCAGCATCCCAGCGCCAGCTCCGAGCCCCCACCCTGAGTGTTCCCCCAGTGAGTGAACCTGTGAGGAAGTGCTGTGTTGGCTGGCTGGATAAATGGCAGTGGGTGGCGTGTGGGTGAATCGATGGTGGACGTTGGGACGTGACTGGAAGCCCGGTGGCTGTTCAGTGCCCTGCACGACAGGCACAGCCTATGCTCTGTGTGTGATGCAAGCAGAGGAGAGTAGCAGGGAGGTCTTCCCAGGAGGTGGGAACGGGGGTGTCCTGGAAGGGCCCCTTGACCATGGGGTTTAGAGGTAAAGACCGAGGAGGACTTCATTCAATAAGAGGAAGGGGAGGGGGAGAGCAAGTGTTGTTGGAGCTGCTTGGGGGCAGGAGTCGACCGAGAATAAAGCATCAGGCCCGATCCGAGCAGACTTAATGGGAAAGGAAGACACTTGCACAAGTCTATTAGGAACGGTGACTGGTACCACCAGGTCTGTTCAACCCCTAGCAGCCCGGCCCGGAAGAAGGTGGAACGGTGCCCAGACCTGCCCCGTCCTCAAAGCTGTTCCTGTGCTTGATCTCATGGACACAGCCACTGCATGGATCCCTTTCTTTGAAGGTCTTCCCCTTCTGTGATTGACTAGCCTCACTGCAAGTTCTCCGGGGGAAAGTTATCTTCCCTATTTAGAGTCAGGCAAAATAAATTCAGAGTGGAAAAGTGACTTGCCACACAGTAGTAGAGCGGGGATTTGAACTATTGTGTGCGTCACGACAGGGTCTCTGCCTTCTCTTGTTGCTACTCCGTCTGTCACTCGGGTCATAGAGAGCAGAAGAGCGCTTTCAATAGGGGGGAATGCCATTATTAGGTGTGTGCATCGGCCAGCATGTCTCCCCAGCGCCGTTGCCAGCCTGAACCTCTCTTCCATCCTCTGATCAGAACCTCCGTCCCTCGCGTCCGGGTGGGAGGGGAAGAGACGGAAGGGAGGCGTGGGGGGGCATGGGAGCAGCACCCAGAGACCCTGGCAGTGGGTCCTGTGCTAGCCGGGGTGTCTCTCCTGCAGGGTCAGCAGGTCATTGATGTGGAAGCTGGAAGATGACCCTGCAGGTCATCTACTCCAGCCCCTTCTAGGACTGAAAGCGGAGCCTGAGCCCCAGGGCCAATGACAGACCTTTTCCCAGAAGCCACACCTCTTGACGCTCAAGCCCATGCCACTTGCGAAGGTGGTAGTCTGTGCCAAGATGGGACAGGTGGCAGAGCCTGGCAGAACGGCCGCCTGGCTCTGCCACCAACCTGCTGTGTGACCTTGGGCCGGTCACTTCCCTTCTCTGATTCTCCTGCACTCTTCAAAATAAGATCACGAGCACAGCCCTACCTTTCTGCCAAGGAGGGTCCAGGGAGAGACAAACTTTACAATCTCCAGAGTCCCTCAGGGGAGTCACTGGCAAGAGACAGGCTGGGTGCGTGCCAGGGTTGGGCCTGGCACCACCACTCTCTCCTCACCCCCTTGCCCAAGCCTGCAGCTTCCTTGGTCTCTGCCCACACTTCGCCATCTGTGTGGCAGCAGTAGCTTTCCTCCTGCCTGCCTGCCAGACACCAGACGAAAGCCTTCAGAATCTTTCCCTCCGTCCCCAGCCAGACCTCCTCTCTGCCCCGCTCCTTCCGTCAGGCCTCCGAGTTGCAAGTTAAGCGTCAGAAATACAAGGAGAGAGAAGGGGCTTTCAGGGTGGCTCAGGCCAAGACCCAAGATAATGGCCTAAGTGCGCACGTCATCCGATCACTCCTGCTCTCCACTCTGCTCCAGCCCTAGTTGTGGCTCCCTCCTCAGGCAGGCTGAGGCAAAGACAGCCACTGGCAGCCCCACGCCAACACCATCCCCGTCCAGACCCCCAGGGGCTGAGAACAGCTTCGACTCCAGCGTCCTAGTCCTAGCCTCAGTGCTGCTTTGAGGGCCAGGGCCCCAGGAGAGTTTCCGCCCTGGAACCCGTGGCTGTGCCTTTGATGATTTGGCTAGTCTAGGCTGGCATGCCTACCCCCAAACTAGCCATGGTCCAGCCCCACCCACGGCACATGGGCGGACTGTGGGGGAGGTGGCATTCCAAACCAGGTGGCTCCTGTCACCAGAACCTGGGAGGTGGGACAGTCAGAAGCAAGAAGGACTCGTGGCACCTTGTTTCAAGGCGACATCGGAGTGCTTGGACTGGGGCCGTGCGGGTGGACCCCTGTGTCAGCCTTTGCTCGCTGCCTAACAGACGGCACCACCACTTAGCGCTCTGACAGAACCATCTTCTTAGACTCCTCCTCCTTTACAGGGTCAGTTGGGGCGCAGTCCTCGAGTCTGGGAGCTCACGGCCCACGGGGTGGGGTGGGGTGGGGTGGGAGTGGTTTCAGAATGAACTGGGAAGGCCTCCTTCTTGGGGCTGTGGGTTGGGCTCCCCAGCTCACCCCGAGAGGGGGGGTGAGTTTGGACTCGCTCACACGCTGGGCTGGTCTCCCCTGAAAGGGAAGCGAGTGAAGGAGGCAGCCCCCAGCCTGCTGAAGCCTGGGGCAAAGCAAGTCACCTGACCGAGCGCAGCATGTGAGGGGGGACGGAGCCTCCGGGGCGCCTGGAAACAGCAAGGAAGGCTTGTCTGGCAGCTGCTCAGGGAAGGGGGGTGGCGCAGAGAAAAGCCCTCTCTCTGTGCCCCATGGTCAGGAATGCCTTGGGAAGAAGTGACCGGCTCAGTGGCTTTGCCCCGATCCCTCCAGGGCTGTGGCTCAGCTTGTGGGTGTGGTGTGGGTGCGGGCATGGGCTGGAGAGAGGGCCTGGGTGCTGACTGCGCCCCGTGGGGAGCAGGCAGTGGGGATGGCAAAGGAAGAGGAGGAGGAGGAAAGGAAGATGTTTTACTCCGGCTGCGTAATCTCTCCAGCTCCTCACTTAATGGCGACCAGACTCTTCCCCACACTCCAGGCTTGCCCCCACCTGCCAGCGTCCCTTCATTCGCCACGAGTAGGGACGGCTCCTGGGCTGCGCACCATGGTCACTGGTGTCACCTGCACCCCAGTGGGGTCCCTGTGACAGTGACCCCCACCCCCCACTGCACTCTCCCCACAGGTGGCTGCGCTGGAGCGGCAGATCTTTGACTTCTTGGGCTACCAGTGGGCCCCCATCCTAGCCAACTTCCTGCACATCATGGCCGTGATCCTGGGCATCTTCGGCACAGTGCAGTACCGTTCCCGGTACCTCATTCTGGTATGGCTCACCCAGTCCCTCCCAACCTGGCCTCTTCCCCTGACCCCTACCCGACCCTCCATGCCCCCACAGCTGGAAGTCCCACTCCTGCCCCAGGCCTCCAGAGTCCTGCTCTGTCTTAGCCGCTGGGTTTATGCCTCAAATCCCAAAGCTTAGTTGGTATTCTTTTAACGAATTTCCCCTGGAAGACCATCCAAGCCTTTAACGTATCCTTTAGGGAGCACCTGCCACAGTCCAGGTGCTACTAAGAGCTGTGTGAGTTTTCCCTCGTCTTTACAACAGCCCAGAGAGATGTGTCTTCGACTCCATGTTCCAGATGAGGAGAGTGAGGTTTCTGGAGGTGGCCGGGCAGCTTCCCAAGCCAGCGTGAGAGGGGAGAACTGGGCCTGGGCTGTGGTTTCTCAGTGGTAGTCCTGACCCGCTGGCTGGCGGACTGGGTTTGACCCCCGGGAAGGCTTGGGGACTGTCTTTGCCCACTCACACTCATCACGAGCCTGGTCTAGAGCAGCTGGCCTGCCCTTCCCTGCCAGGAGTAAGATGTGGTGCCCACTTCATGCCCGCCTTCTTTCTCATTCCCAGCCTGTCAGACTTTTGTTTTCAACTGAGCCCACCCATGTCCCCTGCTGTTCCTGGGGGATCATTTCCCAAGCCTCGCGAGGGAAAAGGCTTTTGATGTGGACTTGCACCCACAACAACAGGGGCACACAATGTCCCACTGTCACCGGAGCCCACACACAATCCTTCTGGGGACCCTCTCACCACCCCTAGGTCAAGCTCCGAGGCACCAGGTGAACAG
>PVJH01028710.1:0-26976 GCA_004026705.1 Nesogale talazaci
AAATACTGGAGAAGCTTTGACCAATTTGACTTAGAGATGGAATGTCACTTTGCTTACAAAAATTGCTATTAAACTCCTGCTTAAGGTGTTCTAATTTTCTGTGAGCACACTAAAAGCGAAAAATAAATGTGAATAAAATACCTATTTGTTGGTGGATGCTTGGGTTATTTCCATCATTTAGTTATTATGAATAATGCAATGAATATTGATGTACATCTAAACACTTTGCCTCACATTTTTATTAAACATTTAAAAAATACAGTAGAGTTCAAAGAACATTTCATCATTCACAAAGATTAAAGTTTGCTTTTACACTTATTTGAAAATTAGTTGTAACTACGACTTTCAAAACTTAAAAACTTCAGCATGCATCACCCAAAATAAAAGTATTACCTTAAATATCGATGTCTACTAAATTGAAACACAGTTATATGACCCTCATTCTATATTCATCTCTATTATTTCTCAAAATGTCTTAAGCCAATGAAGGGCTCGGTTACATATAATCATTTTATTGGGGGCTCAAACGACTCATCAAAATCCATTGTCACGCACTTATGTTGCCATCATCCTCAAAGCATTTTCTACTTTAGCCCTTGGTAATCAATTTGTTTCCCCTCCAATCCCCATGAACCCTCGATAATTTATATTTTTTCACATTTTACACAATCTGCAGTCTCCCTTTACCCACTTTTCTATTGTCCATCCCCAGGGAGGAGGTTATATGTAACTCACTGTGATCTGTTCCCACCTTCTCCCGTCACCTTTCTCTTACCCTCCTGATACTGCTACTCTCATGATTGGTCCTGAAGGGTTTATCTGTCCTGGATTCCATTTCCAGCCAGATTTTTCAGGTAGAAGAGGGACCATGATAGTGGGGGAGGGGATGGGTGGGAGGAAGCAGTAAAGAACTAGAGGAAAGTTGCTTCATCGGTGCTCTACTGTGACTGGCTCATCTCCGCCCCACAAGCCTTCTCTAAGGGGATATCCAATTGCCCATAGAAGGGCTTTGAGTCTCTACTCTGTAATCCCCTTCATTCACAATACCAATTAAAAAAAATTCTGGGTCCTGATGATTGATCTATTTAGCTATTTCTTAAGTGTCTCATTTCAATATGTCTCTTTTTAACATTGTAGCTTTTTGAAGTCCAAACCAGTCATCTTGCAGAATGTCTTTTACTATACACTAGTATTTTCTCTATCCTTTTTACTCCTAGTAAACAGGGTAAGAATGTATGAGGTTGACTCTATAGTGAGGAAAAATAATTCATATTTTACCAGCAGTTACATAATGCTTGGTCGGCCCATTAGTGATGAGCCCCATTTGGCTGCCAGAGCTCCTGGAAAGGTCTATCTCCTTTGTAGCTAGTTATTTTTTAACATCATACAAGTATTTTGAAATATCATTCACAGTGTTTTAGCATCTATTGATTTTTCATGTAGATTATATTAAAGGTTATAAAGGTGACTTTTCTAAAACTGTCATTTCATGTATATTTCAAAGATGCCATTCTCCAAATTTTATAAAGCACTTTTTGGCTACAGATTCGTATTTTTGTTATAATCAATGAGTTATTACTTTTGTAGATGCTTACATTATTTTAAATGTGACTGAGTACCTTAAGGATACCATCTGACATACCATTATCTTTGATATCTTTTTGTTGTAATATGTGTTTCAAAGCTTTCATAAAAATGCAATGATAATTTTCCAACAGACCTTTTGAACTTCCTTCATATAACATATTCCTTATACTTTCTAAGGTATAAACATGGTATCTGCCTTTTCTCCAAGGAGTCTTGGCCAAGGAGTTATTGTGGGTTTTAAACTAAAATATGATACTAAACATGCTCACTGCTACTGGGTATGCATTATTTTATCTAGAATATCTTACAATGATGTACAATACTGTATATTTAGTACAGCTAAAAGGGGCTGCTCATTGCAAATATAAATATATAATGCATTTCTGAGGAAGGCAAAAAATACACTATGCTGACTTAAGTATCATGAAGTCAGTTCCAACTCATAGCAAATCCATGCAAAACAGAAAACATGACCAAGTCCTCTGGCCTCTCATAGCTGTTGTACTTGAGTCCACTGTCACAGCCACTGTGTGGAACTTGCACGTTTTGTATTCCTTTTCTGTGGACCCTCTACATTACCAAGCATGGTGTCCTTTTCCGTGGACTGTTCTTTCTTGATAAAATCTCCCATGTATCATAATCTTTGCTTCTGTGGAGCATTTTGGCTGTAGTTCTACCAAGATTTATTTGCTTGTTCTTCTGGAAATCCCTAATAGTTTTAGTATTCCTCACCAACACAATACAAATGCATCAGTTTTTCTGTGGGGATCCTTATTCATCATCCAATTTCCCCATGCATACTAGACATATGAAATTAATATGGCTTGGATCAAGCACATCTTAGTCATCAAAGTACTCTTCACTCTTTGACACTTTAAAGAACTCTTGTGCAGAAAAAAATCCTAAATTATATCAACTGCAAAAGCCATATAAATAACTGGAAAAAAAATGACCCAGGAAGAAATGACACATATTTTAATAACAAGTAATCTGTCCTAATAACCAATTTAAACTGATGAATACAATGTTCAACAGCCATATATTTCTTTTAGAACCGATGACAATGTTTACATTTCTTTATACAAAAGAATTACTAAGATATACAACAGAAACAAATCTTTGTATGTGAAACCCCCCCAAAGCAATGACAGTATCTGGTTTTCAGAGTTTGAGAATTTCAGTATAATCAACATAAAAGCAAAAGTAATTAGAAACTCAAAAGCTAAAGGAAGAAAAGGTATATAATTAAAATTTTATGCTGACAAAAAAAAAACCCACCAACTAATTCACAATAAAGTTAAACAAAAGGTAAAGGAAAATCTTTATTCTAAATCAATTATGATTAAAATGAGTATGAAGAAAAGCCTCAGAGCTCACAATCACATGAAACTAATTACAACGATCACCAAATAACTAATTAAATTAATGCAATTCTGATATAATCACTTTACCAAAGAAATGATAACCTTGGGATTTGCAGTTGGAATGAATCTTTTAATAATCACAGAACACCATAGCTAAATGCCTATATTTTAGTATTGACAGTTTGATTGTTCAATGGTAAAATAAAAAACTATCCCTCTCTTGGCTCTCATGAGAGATTTAGGTGTAGTCTGAGATTCTGTCAAATACATGCCTTTTTCAATGAAGTATCTGCATAACAACCTTTCATGTGACTTCAGCTTGATAAAACTATTGAGTCATATAGAATCATCAAACAAAGAAATAACATAGGAAGAAAAGAGAGTATCCTTTTGGGGATTTTAAAATTTTCTTAAGTAACGATTTCAAAATAAGACTTTATTATGAAAAACATTAAAAAGCAGGAATATTTCAACACTATATGTCAACACACACAACTTCCTATTGGGGTTGCACACAAAAAGTGAGCTTAAGCATTTTCACGTGAAAAACATTAAATATAAAGATTAAAAAAAATTTTTTAGCTAATAAGAAAAGGGATGCTTCCTAGATCTGCCTGACATTTAAGAAAATGAAGCCTCATAACTATTTACATTATTTACAATACACAATGACTAAAAGAACACAGTTTACACTGGGATGGAGGTTCAATTCCAGCAGCGGCTCCACAGGAGCAAAGGCTGGGCCTCCTACTCCCACCACCAGAAGGCAGTGATGCCCAAAAACAAACAAACAAAAAAACAGTTTACTCATAGAAAGAGAATAGTCTAGAGAGAAACTAAGTTTCTATTCAACTATTTTCATGCTTTTTAAACAAGGTCTTATACATATTTCAATTGAAAAAAATTGCTTATAGGTTTTTAGAAAACCCAGAATTAAATGGTTCTTATAGAATTAAACAAGTCCATGATTTTTGTTTTTACGATCAATTCCAACAACAAAAACTCACTACCATCCAATCAATGTGGTGGTTTCACACTGCTGACTTGTGGTTAGCCACCCAAACCATAACCCAGCACGCCATTAGGGCTACTTGAACGACAGTGTGCCGACTAGCACATTCCCTAACACACTTCCACACACACACTGGAAACAAGTTATCAAGATGGACTAGCTTCTAGAGAATATCATGCTTGGTAAAACAGACCAGCAAAAAAAGGAGGAAAACCCTTAATGAGGCTGCACAAGAATGATGAGAGCTATAACTTGAGGATGGTTCAAGGTCAGTGTTTCCTTCTATTATACAAAGGGCTCAACAGCACCTCACAGAAAGCAGCATTGTTCTTGTAGCACAAAGAATCGATCTATTAGGACTTTGTGTCTTATTTACAAGGGAGGTTAAAAAGTCCATGGAACATTGGAATTAAAAAATAGAAATGCTCTCAAACTTTTTGAAACCTTTTCATAAGTTTCCCTTATTTGTTCTCCAATGAGAAGTCTTGAGAGACAAATTAAGTCTCACAGGGTTTTTCACTTCAAAGAGAATTCTGAAAATGAGTGAGAGAGGAGTTGTAGATAAAAGGTTTCTCATAGTCCTTCCATTTATAGAATTTTTCTTTATTGTGGACTTTTTTGTGTCTACAAAGGTTTGATCTGTAACTGTAGGCTTTTCCACATTCCATACATTTATAAAGTTTTTCTCCGGTATGGATTCTCTCGTGTTCAGTGAGGAATGAATATTGGCTGAAAGATTTCCCACACTGATTACATTGATAAGGTTTCTCACCAGTATGAATTCTCTGATGCCTATAAAGATTGGACTTGCAACCAAAGGCTTTACCACATTCTTCACAAGTATAAAGTTTTTCTCCAGTATGAATTTTACGATGTTCATTAAAGGAAGAATATTGATTGAAGGTTTTCCCACATTCATTACAGTGATAGGGTTTCTGTCCAGTATGAATTCGCTGATGTTCAATAAGGGTTGAGATGCGTGTGAAATTTCTTCCACACTCCATGCATCTACACAGTTGTTCTCCAGTATGGAGTCTCTGATGTTCAACCAGAGATGTGAATTGGCTGTAACCTTTTCCACATTCACTGCATTTATAGGGTTTCTCACCAGCATGGATCCTTTGATGTCTATGAAGTTTTGCTCTGCAGTTAAAGGCCTTCTCACATTCGCCACATTTATAGAGTTTCTCTCCCGTATGAATTCTCTGATGTATAGTGAGGGTTGAACACTGGCTAAAGGCTTTACCACATTCATTACACTGATACGGTTTCTCTCCAGTATGCACTCTCAGATGTTTGATAAGGGCTGAACTGTTGCTAAAAGATTTTTCACATTGATTACATTTATAAGGCTTCTCTCCAGTGTGAATCCTCTGATGGGCAAGAAGTGATGATCTGTGACTAAAGGTTTTCTCACACTCATTACATTTGTACGGCTTCTCATCAGTGTGAATTCTCTGGTGCTCAATATACTGAAGACTGTGATTGAAGCTTTTGCCACACTCATTACATATATAAGGTTTTTCTTCTGGATAAATTTGAAAGCATTTCATGAGATCAATATCTTGTTTAAAATCCTTTCCACAAGAATAATATATACTGGGTATCCTTTCTTTAGGAATAGTCTGTTGTCTTACAAAAACCGTGTTTATAAACAAGCCTTCCCCTAGTTCAAGACTTGTAGTGTCTCTAGTTCCACTGATAGCTTTCCTGTACAAGGGTTCCATTTGCCTATGAGGTTTCTTCTGTTGCTCCCATTCCAACCTGTTCTCAAAATCCAAAGCTTCTCTAAACTTGGTATTCCAGTGACTATACTTCATGGGTTTTTTCTTTACTATTCCTTGAGGTTTTTCTTCTATAAAAATGTCCTGTCTGGAAGGCAATACTTCCACGTGAGGCCAAGCCTTTAAACCTGAAATTAATCAGAATAATTAATGTCTACCCTTGTGGAAAAGACAAACCAATGCATCAGTGGAACAATAAAATTGTTCCATAGAACACCACCATATAAAAGAGATCTGAAATCAGCCTTAAACAATTATATACCGTTTGTGATCAGAATAATAATTCTTTTATATTAATTACAATGTCATCACTTATCTATTTGAAAATGCCAAAAATAAGACATGTCCATTTGTTTTAATAAATTGAAATCAGAGGGCTGAGCCCCGGTGGTGTAGTGGTTGTGCGTGGGACTGCGGCCCACTTGGATGGAGGTTCAATTCTAGCAGTGAGGCTGGGCCTCCTACTCCCACCACCGGAGAGCAGTGATTGCCCCCCCCCCAAAAAAATAATAATAAATAAATAATTTTAAAATAAATTGAAATCAGAATCATGAACTCTCTTTGAAGGTCCCTTTAGAGAGTACTGTAATTCTGCAGGGTAACTTCTCTGTTTTATTCCACTTTGACAAAATATGACATTTCCTACTCATCCAGAAATATGCGCAAGTTCTAAATTAATCTCTGATTCTAGAGGGGAAAAAATTTAGCTGAGTTAAAGCTAAGCAACGCTTGTGTTAAATCTGGCTTTCATTAATCCATGAATGAAAATTAATTAAAATTAGGGAACTGTAATTACAGGAGAGATACATCCTTCCCTGAGTCAAAATCAACTTTATGATAACAGGTTTGGGCTTTTTTGTTGTTATTTCTTTAAGTAAACTATATATAGTCAGATAATTTAATGCTAATAAAACTACTGCTCAGTCTACTCAGTTTTAATAATAAAATGCTTTTACTAAAGTATTTGAGAAAAATAGGATATAAACTGTAATTTTAAAAAACCAATGACTGTGATGGGTTGCAAACCACAAGGGCAGCAGTTTGAAGCCACCCTTGCCTGGAGGTTTTCTCCTCCCATCACGAGTTACCATCTCAGAAACCCGCAAGGGCAGTGCTACCCTTCCCATTAGGACCTATCTGTGTTAGGATTAGCTCCATGGCTGCGTCTGGCGTTTTAAGTTATGGGAACTTACTATTTACATCTTCATAGGATCAACCAAGGTGCTTCTCCCTTTTTTCCTATTCTGTCAAAATATGACCTTCCCTGTACATCCAGAAAGGTAACCAATCACTCTAATCCTTCTTTCTTTCCATAGAAATTTCTCAATTATTTAAGTCTAAATAGACTTCCTTGTCTTAGAATTTTTAAAACATCTTTTGTTTATATAATCCATTCTATCATAACATATACAAGTGGGCTTCTAAACGTTTGTAGGAAAGTTTACTTAAAGATATGTAAATTTCCCTTGAACCTTTTTCTCCAACGATTCTTTCACAAGGGTCACCCAATTTGTAACAATAGCAAACTTACAGTTATGAAGTAGCAACGAAAATAATGCTGTGGTTGGGATCAATCACCACAATATGAGGAGTTGTATGAAAGGGTCGTGACATGAGGACGGTAGCTCCAGAGGGTCACTTATGAGTTGTAACTGACTTAATGGCAGTGGACTTGGCTATATAGTATACAATCAATGCTGTATTAATTTCTTAAAAAAAAAGAAAGAGAGGGCTGAGCCCCGGTGGGGTAGTGGTTGTGCGCGGGACTGCGGCCCACTGGGACGGAGGTTCAATTCCAGCAGTGGGGCTGGGCCTCCTACTCCCACCACCGGAGAGCAGTGATGCCCCCCCCCCCCCCCAAAAAAAAAAAGAAAGAATGAAAGGGATAATTTGAAAAATTAGTAGGAAAGTTGAGGGACCTAAGAATAAACTGAGAATAGATTCTCTCCTCTGATATTTGGTCTCTGAAACTCAATCAACATTGATAAATTGGCAATAAAATTAAGAAATAAACAAACGTACAAAACAAACAGTAATAGTCCGTTTCTCCATTATATGATTTTGTACTTTAGGTTTAAAGTTTGGGAATGAAAATTCTAATATCAGTTCTATTAGTTAAGCATGGTATTGAATAACTTTAGATGGCAAAAGAAAGGGTGAATTTCAATAGTCAGAAAGACTACCTAACTAAAGTGTGCCAGAAAGAAAAGCAAAACTATTTAATGGAAACTTATTTGACTCAACAAGGAAATCAGGTGGCTATTAGTTTAAAATGTGGTTGATTAGAAGAAAGTAAAACTAATAAGTTCCTGGACAACAGACAGGAATTCAGAATGATAATATAGATAATAGGAGGTGTTATAAGCTGTTAGACAGTTAATGAAAATTAAAATAAGAGCAATATTTGCTAAGTGGACAAAATTTAGATTAGCGGAGGGACAGAATGGAATCTGAAAAACAATAGAGCTGAAATGATTTGACTGGACTTTGTACTTATTTTTGAGGTTCACCAGCACTGAGCCAATAATAGGGGCAATTCAGTAAAATTCTACAAATATTAACTGAATGGAACATATGGAATTAAAAAGAAAAAAATAGCTTATCTATCCCTTCAATATGCTAAATCCAGTGACAAAAATAATGGGAAAAAAACCCAAACATGCAATTTAGTTTTATATATATATAAATATATATATATATATATATAGTGTTACATGAGCACAAATGATTAAAAAACTAACAATGGGATACAAAAAAGATAAAGGAAACATTTAAACAAAGGAATGCATTTTGGGAGGGGAAAAAGAGAATAATGACCTTTTCCAGTGACTATGGAGGCAATCAAAACTGAAGGACTCCCACAAAAATGTTGTCAAACATCAAGATATGGCCAGAACATGAAGCTGTATTGTAAATGGATACTAACAAGTTGAAAAGGAATGTGGGATAGGCTATGTAGTAGGTTTAATGTCAAATTAAGTATCTTACTTCACTCCATGGGAAATTGTTGAGTTCCCTAAGGTAAAGAATAAACATCAGCGTTTCAAAAAGTTCTCCCTGCTTACACAATGAAAGGGAGGTGAAGAAAACAGGGTTCACAGAGATTAAGTAACTTCCTTATAGGTCCTAAGACTTATAAATGGTTGTGGACATACTGAATTTATGAATACCTAAATTCAATCCATTCTCTTAAATGCTGTCTGTACTGCACACTCTTTCTTTGTAGGGGAAAATCACATTTTAACAAGGATACATACACTCTAAAAGGGGAAGGAGTGAAAACAGATGCCACTGAAAGGGTTAGAGATTAAGGATCAAACTACCAGAAGGAAGGATTAGAGATTAAAGGACAAATTATAAAAACATTTGCAAAATATTGATAGGACATTGATGGTATAAGTAATAATGCAAATAAGGTCCATAAGGTCTGGGGGAGGGAGTCCCCAAACCCATTGTCACAGAAGCAATTCTGACTCATAGTGTAGGGGAGAAACTGCTTTTTTGAGTTCCTATAGGTATGTATCTTTATGGTAGTAGAAAGTCTCATTGTGCTCCCAAGTGGTGGCTGGTGGATTTGAACTGCAGACCTTGGGGTTAGCAGCCCAATGTTAACCCATTACACCACCATGGGCCCTTGTGAAATCATGTAAATAAGGTCTATGAAATGCTAATGTGGGGATTGGTTAGTTTGCTATGGCAACCTCAGTGGTGGGTTCCTGGTCCATAGAACCAGAAATATGATTCCTTTTAAAAGGAGGCTTGCTGGCAGAGTCGGGGGTCCTCTGAACACTTGGGAGAACTCGGTAGAACCTGCAGAGCTAGTGAGCTGAGTCGCTTTGGGCCAAGACTTACTGGAGGAGGGAGTTGCCTCTGGGTATTTATCCACAGATCTAAAAGAATTTCTAACACTTGCTCGAGGAGGGCAGAGGCCAGCCAGAAGGACAAAGAACTGGTGAGGCTACCTGTGGCCATAGCTGAGAAGAGGCTGTCCTGATTAAAGGGCTGTATTCTGTGCACTCCTGAACTTGAATTGTAACTAGCTATCTCCTCAGTAAGCCTTTAACTATTAGTATGGTCTGTGAGTTGTGTGTGGCCACTGCAATGAATTATCAAACCCAGCAGAAAATACAAAGTATCTTGAGAGATGCGGTTATTGTCTGAAGTGGTAAAAAAGCTGATAGGTAGAAGCACATCCAACCTCCAAATCATAGTATTTATCTGTCAATGGTGATTCTCTCACTTCCTCATAAAGTTAGAGAAGGCCAGAGGTCTTGGACACATCATTTTCACACAGATGTAAAGGAAGTCATGCAGAGTAAGAGACTAAAATGCTAGAAGAGAGTGAGATTGCAAAAAAGGAGAAGGACAGATAATTACGGAGTGGTGTTAGAGAAAAAGACAGCTTTACTTCCTATCGGAAAGAATGTCATGCACAGAAAGCTGTCAGAACAAAGGCCTTCATGATACAAAGAGGCTTCTGCAAAGTGACCTGGACTGTCAACAAGAACAGCACAAAAGACCCAAACCCATTCCTTTCTCGTAGAATCCTATATAAGGTTTTTGAGACTTTAGATCTACTGTATTTGTCGGACCAATAAGGCACACTCCCCCCCCCCCCCAGAGTGGGGTAAAAACAAGGGTGCATCTTATGGTCTGAAGGTGTGGTACCCAGAAAATTTGCTTAGGATCCCATGTGCCCGCTGTCTGCTGCCATTTAAATGCTGTGAAGTACTGTGTGTTCAGGGGAAATCCTGCCTCCTGGAGTCTCAAAGTCAGTCAGATCACATGATCGGCACAGCATATGCCTCTCCTCACTTGTTTTTGTTTATTTGTTTGTTTGTTTTTTGGGGGGGCATCACTGCCCTCAGGTGGTGGGAGTAGGTGGCCCAGCCTTTTCTCCATAGAGCTGGAATCGAACCTCCATCCCAGTGGGCCGCAGTCCCGCGCACAACCACTACGCCACCGGGGCTCAGCCCTCCCCTCATTTGTTAATGAAAGTGTGATGATGGTTCTTAACACAACTGTTGAGTTTACGCTATTATCGTATTTTTCTTTATTTTAGTACACTAACACTATTTGGTTCAGAATGTATTTTTTTGTTGTTTTTCTGCTCTAAAAACTGGGTGTGTCTTATGGTGAGATCCATCTTATGCTCCAAGTAATATGGTATATAGAGCAGACAGCCTCATGCTAATCCCACAGTATGCCTTGTAGGTTTTACCTTTGAACATTTCAAGAGTTCAAATTTCAAGAAAGCCTCCTGTGTATTGCCTTCTCATGGACTGCTCATCTGCACATTCCCTTTATGCCATTTCCCCGTCACTCACTCACCTGGAGAGGTATCTTGGGGAATTTCTCTTTTCACCACACAAGTATTTTTTCGAAGCAACTGGAGATTCATTTTTGGCACTGAAAATGAAATCCCTATTCATGAGGAAGAAATGTTTTAAAATAATGGCATAAATATAAATCACAGCATCCACATATTAGAACTCACATATTAGAAGGAAAGTATAGGCAGAGAGTGGGTACCACAAGCAAAATAACTTCTGAGTGATTCTGGGTGGATCAGATTGACTCTCAGTTTGGAAAGAAAACAGAGTTCTGAGTATAAGGAATGTCTTTAAGATGGAAGAATTTTTTTTGGGGGGGGGGGCATCACTGCCCTGGTGGGAGCCTTGCTCCTGAAGAGCTGCTGCTGGATTTGAACTGCCAAGCCAGTGGGCCGCAGTCCTGCACACAACCACTATGCCACCAGGACTCAGCCCAAGAAGGAAGACTTTTATGTGTCTCATAACTTATATTGAGATTGGGATAGGGAAAACTTTCCAGGAGGGATTGTGAAGGGGAAGTTAAGAAGGATAAGCACAGCATCAAGAATATTTCCACCAAAGTGTATTTATTTTTAACCCTACAGAGCGTCAGCCTTTCTCAGGGCACACTAGATTAGACTCCTCCAGACTCTGTACCTCAAAGAGGAAGCAAAGTTGTCTCTATAGTAAATTCTTCATTATATACAAGCCTCTTTATCCAGTTAGAACAGAAAGTAGAAGATATAAAATCACACACCTTGGGCTGAGCCCCGGTGGCGTAGTGGTTGTGCGTGGGACTGCAGCCCACTGGGACAGAGGTTCGATTCCAGTTCCACGGAGCAAAGGCTGGGCCTCCTACTCCCACCACCTGAGGGCAGTGAAGCCCCCAAAAAACAAAACAAAACAAAAATCACACACCTTTATACTATATATTGCATTACATATTCTGTGCTCCGATGACAAGAGAAATCTGACTCAAGTGCAACACATTATCAACTCTCCTGAATCTGATGGACCACTTAATAAAAACTGTACAATGAGGGGACATGCCCTTCTCCCCATTTCCCACCTGGCCAGCACATCATGGAGGGTCCTGGCTAGAGTCTCCTCAATGCAGCCTCTTCCCCGCAGTCCCCAGCTTATCCGAATGAACTATATCCATCACTGCCACTCACCTTTGCAGACACCATCAGAAACGCCTTTTTCCACCATCCAGGGGTCTTTCCCTTGCTGCAACTGGGAAATGATCTTTGGCTTGGAAAATGGAATCCCTGTCCATGAAGAGGAAAAATAATACAGGTTGCAGGCTTAAAAGGCCCTCCAGCAGTCAGGTACAGCCTGACTATACACCAGTATAGAGAATGGTACAAAGAAGCAGAGAGGTGTGTTCTGAGATGAGCTTAAAAAATCAGGTGCCCAAAAGACAGAAAGAAAGGTGTCCTGGAAAGAAAGTTAGGGTTCTGGCTGGAGCTGGAGCCTTCTGGGACTAAAGGAGCTAAGGAAGGAAAAGTACAGTATAAATGCCCCCCATTAAATCTACAAAGCTGAGACCTAGTGCTGCAGCCAACTGAGGCCCACTCAGATTGGCTGAACATGAGTAAGTCAATCAAATGTCTTCCATGGAAATGGCATTACGCTGTTCCCCGGTAGATTCTACATCGCAAGGAAGGGTCCTTACCCAATGACACCAGGTTTTTGAAGTTCTCCAGCATCACCTCTCGGTACAGGGCCCTTTGAATCGGGTCCAAATATCTCCATTCCTCCTGGCTGAAGAGCACAGCTATATCCCCAAAAGTCACCGATTCCTGTAACACAGAGTCATTCCTATTTATCAAGGACTAACTTCTTCAAAGGCCTCAGAAAGATGCAGTAATAAAGTGATTTTGGGATTTCTGGCAAGCTATTCTAAAAATGTCTCAGGATTCTAAATATTTTGAATCAACAATTGGTGTGTGTGTAAATATCGCTTAGAATATCTATCAATTTATTGAATACCCATTGAAAGCAAAGATACATGCCAAGTGCTGATAGGGTAGGAGAAAAGGGCAAAGTTCCCAAAAACAAGGAATTTAAATTTCAAATGGGAACTTTCAAAGCGATCATGTATACAGATTTACTTCTGCCAATATGCTCAAAATCCAAAATAACTGAAAGAGAAAAAAATGGAATACCTTTAGAAGAAATGCTTGAGTACTAAGAAATGCCATTAGTTGACTAACAAGTATAAAGAAATTTATGATGTCAAGTTGATAATAAAAATATTTTCTTAATATGTAGCCATTAAGAAAAAGGATTTTCCAGAGCTGAGCCCCGGTGGCGTAGTGGTTGAATGCGGGACTGTGGTCCACGGCTTGGTTCAAATCCAGCAGCAGCTCTCCAGGAGCAAGGCTAGATAGCTTCCACGACCACCAGAGGGCTGTGATACCAGAAAAAAGAATAAGGATTTTTCATCTATAATCTTATTTATGTCTCATAAAAATCCCATGAGGAACAAACTTTTATCAAACCAAGTGAAGAAATAAGCTTATCAAAGTTAAGTAATCTTTCAAAGGTAATACTAGTACAACGTGGTGCGGTTTAGTATCTGAATTCAGGTCGACAGACAGCTATGCCATACTGTCAGATGCATTTAAATTGATTATGAAAATCTAAAAACCAAAGGCCTTGTACGACTATGTAAGTTTAGGAGAGAATTTGTTATAAAGTAAGTTCTTCCAGGAGAACTTCAGTAAAACTCCAGAACGTGAGAAGCATGGTTCAGCAGGTAGATGGGAATGTTGCACAGGAGTGCTGAAAAATCATAAATTTATGCAATGCTTTTTGTTGGATATTTTATTCAGACCATTAGACATTTGAACTTGCAAGCCTACTTCTAGTCTATTACTATGGGAATACTTCCAGAAGTTAAAAAGATACCTGTTTAAGAATGTTTAGTGCAAGTGTTGTTGTGTCAGTCCCACTAAGTTGGGTCTGATTCAGAGCAACTCTATGAACAGTGGAGCAAAACACTGCCCAGTCCTGCGCCATTCTCACAATCGTTATATTTGAGCCCATTGTCACAGCCACTGTCAACCTATCCTGTTGGGGGTGATCCTCTTTTTCACTGTCCCTCTACTTTACCAAGCACGATGTGCTTTTCCCTGACAACATGTCCAAAATACACGAGACAAAGTCTCACCATCTGTTCCTTTAAGGAGCGTTCTGGCTGTACTTCTGAGACAAGAGTTATTGGTTCTTTTGGCAGTCCATGGAACTTTAATATTCTTCTCTAGCACCACAATTCATATTCATCAATTCTTCTTCAGTTTTCTTTCACATGCTATGAGGCAACTGAAAATACCATGGCTTAGGTCAAGCACATTTTAGTTCTCAAAGGAACCTCCTTGTTTTTTGAACACTTCAAAGAGATCTTGAACAGCAGATTTACCCAATGTAATGCCTCCTTGGCTACCGCTTCCATGAGCAATGACTGTGGATCCAAGCAAGAAGAAATCCTCAGTAACTTCGATCCTTTCTTCAGGTATCATGTTGTTAGCTATTGGTCCAGTTGTGAGGATTCTGGTCTTCTTCACATTGAGTTGTAATCCACACTGAAGGCAACAGTCCTTGACCTTCATCAGCAAGTGCTTCAAGTTCCCCTCCTTTTTAGCAAGCAAGGTTGTGTCACTGCATATGGCAGGCTGTTAATAAAGCTTTCTCCAATCCCAATGCTGCATTCTTCATTAATATCGGAGCACATTACTTAAATAAGTATGTTGTTGTAGGCTAAATAATAATCCCTAATCTGTCTACATCCTCACTCACAGAATCTGTAAATGTTATCTAGTATGACAAAAAGGCACATTAAAGTGCTGAGCCCCGGTGGCGTAGTGGTTGTGCGCGGGGCTGCGGCCCACTGGGATGGAGGTTCAATTCCAGCTCCATGGAGCAAAGGCTGGGCCTCCTACTCCCACCACCAGAGGGCCGTGATGCCTAAAAATAAATTTTTTTTTTAAAAAGGCACACTAAAGATGTGCTAATTTAAAGATGTACAAACGGAGAGGTTATCCTGGATTATTCAGATGGACTGAGATGACTGTAATGGTCCTTTTAAGAACATGGGAAAAGTCAGGGCCAGCAGAAAGTGATGTGATGATGGAAGCAGAGAATAAAGAATAAAGCAGAGACTGACAGTGAAGAAAGAGAAAGGGGCCATAAGGGGCAACTTGAAGTTGAAAAAACCATCAACACAGATTCTCCTCTTAAAATTTGATAAAAATTAGCCCTGCTGACTGCTTGGCCATAGGTCAGTGAAACAGATTTGACTTCTGATCTCTCGAACACACAAGAAAGAATTTGTGTTATTTTAAGATATCACTTTGTTATAACCACTGTTCGAACACCATGGTGTTCTTGCTGCTGTCAGCAGAAAACTCTGTTCTCATGACAAGTGCATAAATACATCTTCCCATTCCATTACCAATACTTCCTGCAAATTGGCATCCCTTTCCTTTACAATTTCATTGGATTTTTTAAAAAGAACACAAAGTATACAAGTCATTTCAGAAAAAAATTTTATTTATAATCATACTAAATCCCAGAGACAACTTTTTTCAGGAAGGTATTTCAGACTTTATATCCATTATTATGTTCTAAGAATATACTCCAGAATTTACATTCAATTATATAACAAGTATTCTTTTGGAAAAAAAATTTTGGAGGAAAATTTTTAAATAAAAAGGAAATAAGCGGCTGAGCCCCGGTGGCGTAGTGGTTGTGCGCAGGACTGCGGCCCACTGGGACGGAGGTTCAATTCCAGCAGTGGGGCTGGGCCTCCTACTCCCACACCAGAGAGCAGTGATGCCAAAAAAAAAAAAAAAAAAAAGGAAATAAGCACATGCTAAAAAACATAAACAGGGCTGAGACCCGGTGGCGTGCGCAGAACTGAGGCCCACTGGGTTGGAGATTCAAATCCAGCAGCAAGGCTGGGCCTCCTACTCCTACCACCAGAGGGCAGTGATGCGCCCCCCAAAAAAAACACAAACAAAAAAAACAAAAATAGCAAAACGATATGTTAAGTATTTTTCCTTCTCCCAGAGTAGCAGCTCTTTACGGAAATATTTGATGCAAGAACTCATGGGTCCTTTTTAATGGGAAAATTCTGAACCTTGTTTTACTTGCATCTTATAGATCTTGCCACATCTGGAAGTATAGGCTTATTTTTTATAAAAGCTCTATGACATACACAATTGTACTGATAACACACTTATTTAATTATTTCTTTTATTGAGGGATAGATTTTATATACTCTCACAATGCTCACTTGTGATCTCTGGATACATGTACCTCTATATTGATAAATTTCGAGAAAAATAGACTATCAAAGTACCTGAGCATTTTCTATTGTTAGACACACCAGGATTTACATTCCCAGGATGACCACACCTACATGTTACTATCCCATGGACTCTTTCGATAATTGTGACGTAACGTTTCTGCCACCAAGGATTGAGGGCCATGTTTCCTTTCTCTGAATCTGGAGAGGGATCTTGAAGCGTCTTGACCAACGGAAGTAATACTGAGTGATTTCTGAGGAAAGGTAACAAAACAAAACACTTTCCTCCTGGCTCATTTCCACTCTTGTGCTCCCCATCCTCACAACCACGCTGTATGCCAAGCACTCATCGAGAGATCATATAGAGACATTCCATTAACCACCACAAGGTCTCAGCTACCTCATTTTGAGATGATGCTATATTCAACCTTAACATCTTTCTGCTGAAACCCTTGTGTGTCATTCTTGCGCAGGGGCCATGCTAAGCTTCTCTGTATCGTTCCAATTTTAGTGTATGTGCTGCCGAAGCGAGCACTCTGCTGAAACCCTTGACTGGTACAACAGAAATAAGTTGCTTTTACTGCTCTTTCTTCAGTCATGACCCAGAGAAACTAGGAGACACAATCAATTGTGTCATTCAATAACAAATCCTAAGGTTTGGGACAATAGAAAACTAAATGCAGTCTGTATCGCCAAACTGTCCTTTGTTACAGAGTAAACCACTTTCTCCTCCCTCCATCGTGTGTAAGAAGACCCACTGGTATAAAGTCAGGTCCATAGTGTTTGTGGGGCGCTAGGTCTTTAGAAAAGCAGACTACCACATCTTTCTCCCAAGGGCACCTGGTGGGTTTGAACCCTGCCTGCTTTTTGCTATTAATTTTCTAGCTCTTCATCAATTTAACATTAAATAGTATACTAATTTGAATTTAATCATGATGTTAATCAGCTTTTCATATGATTAATAATTCTTTTCTCCACAGATTATAGTTAGAATCCTTGCTTATGTTCTTGTTATTTTGCTTTTTCTTATTCACTTTATTTTCTGTTGCAGAAGACCTTTTTAAAATGTATCTTGGTTATGCTGGATTGAACCCGATATTTGGTAAGTCAACCTCCCCATAAACACGACCTGAATTTGTACTGGGAGAAAGCAGGTCATAGTTGTTCCAGGGCAGACATTCTTCCAGGCTTTTTGAATGTTGATGAAGTTTCTCCCACTGATACGTTATTTGTATTTTTGTCTTTACACTAAAAGGATCTTATTTTTACCAACTTACTGCAAGCTTTTGCTGTTTATGTGATTTCCCAGTTGTGAAAGACAGGAGGAGTGGATGTATAATGATAATAACTGATACAAAATGCTATAGGGAATGCAGGGGTAAGGGATGGGTTGTACAAAGGAAAAGGGGATTTCAGGAATAAACAATGAAGGTGGAAGGGGGGAGGGAGCACTAGAATAGATCATGTTTGTACAACTCAGTTTAAAGGTGATTCAATCCTGGGGGAAGGAATGTTCTAAGACAGATGTGGTGGTGATTGTACAATTCCCCTTCATATGATTGAACTATTCAATTATACGATACATAAATGCTGTGCCAATAAAACTCTTGGGGGCTAAGTGGACCTGACACAAGCTATTTTCAATAGCCTCATATGCATTTGAAAGCTAGAGAGTATAAAAGCATATGGGGAATGGAGAATATATCCATTGAATTGTGATGTTGACTAAGACTACTGAAAGTACTACAAACTACCAGAACAAATAAATATGTCCTGGAGAAGTACAGCCAGAATACTCCTTAGAAGTGAGAATGCCAAGACTACATCTCAAATACTTTGTGGAGTTTACTGTGGGACAGGTCCCTGAAGGCCATTAAGCTAAGTAGAAGACAGCAAAAAAGAGGAGGGCCCCTAGTGAGATGGATTGACAGTGTTTCCAACACTGGTCTCAAACACGCTAACAATGTGTGGATGGTGCAGGACTGGGCCTTCATTCCACTGTATATCCACAAAACACAAACTCAGTGCTCTTCAGTTGAATCTGGTTCATAACTACCCTATAACGACCCGACAGGCCGATGTCAGAACCAACTTGAGAGCACCCAATAACATGATTGATATACGCTATAGTTTGGTGCCATAGGATTAATTTCTGAGGCTCTATGTGACAGTGCCCCATAATGCATCTTAGGCATGACTCCAGATCATTCTGTCATGGAGCTGCTGCTGCTGCTGCTATGGTGGTTAGGGGCCTCCAAGTCCATTCCGACTCAATCGTGATCACAGGTAGAGCAGGACCAAATACTGCTCAATCACTGCTTAAATCACCAATCATTTGGTTAGGAGCCAAGTGCTTAGCCATTAACCCAACAGGGACTTTTTTTTTCTTTTTGTGTGGGGAGCAAAATTATTCTGTATAATACCCTATAATAGATATATGGTACTGTATTTGTGTCATAAATAAAATCTATGGAACTTATGAACACAAAGAGTGAACCGTCAGATATACTTTAAAAGCAAAACAAAACAGGAGGTTCAGAGATCCCAGGAAGGAATACAGTAACAAAAGAATCAGAATGTATTACAACTATGTGAAATTCCCTCACTGAAGGGAGCAGTAAAAAGGCGCTGATCTAAATCAGTTTGAAAATGAGTGCAATCTGTAAGACTACAGGTCAAAGGAACTGTGTCTCGGCACTGCAATCTGGTTGCTGTTGTTTCCCATGGAACTATCGGGGGCTACTTTAGCAACGCAAATATAACTCTGTAAGTATAGCAGAACTGAGCAGTTAAGTCAAGTGTAAGGCATGTGGTCAGAGCCAGAGTTATCACTGCTGAAATAAGAATTTAAAGATAAGGAAGAGGATAGCATCTAGAGTCTTAAAGAGTTGAAGTTAAACAAGCGGCCCTTTTTTTGGGGGGGCATCACTGCTCTCCGGTGGTGGGAGTAGGAGGCCCAGCCCCACTGCTGGAATTGAGCCTCCGTCCCACTGGGCCGCAGTCCCGCGCACAACCACTACGCCACCGGGGCTCAGCCCAACAAGCAGCCCTTTAGCATAAAAGCAATAAGCCCACATGGAAGTAGCACAGCTATACATACAATCATGAGATGTCAACAACGGAATCAGGAAACAGGCACCAGAAGACCAAATAAAAATTTAAAAAACCCACATTGTTGAGAACAAGGGGGATTGGAGCAGAGACCCCAAACCCATCTGTGGACAATAGGACAGCCACTCACAGAAGAAGTACAAGAAATGGATGAGTCAATCAGGGCTCAGTCTAACACCGATGAAACACACAATATTACCTCTGGTTCTTTGAGGCTTCCTCAGCCCCCACTATCATGACCCCAGTCCTGTCTTTCAGTTCTGACTAGACTGGTGCATGTACACTGGTATAGTAAGAGCTCATGACACATGGAATCCAGGTCAGATAAACCCCTTAGGAAAAGAAATGGAAGTAGTGATGCAAGGAGGGTGGGGGAAGGTGGGGAGGAAAAGAGAACTGATCACAGTGACCAATGCAAATCCCACCCCGGGATTTGAGAAACATGGCTGAAGGGAGACAGTGGTTCGTGTAATATATGAAAACAGTAATTTATAATTTATCAAAGGGTTACAAAGATGGGAGGAGGGAGAAAGAGAAAAAAGAGGCGCTGACACCAAGGGCTCAAATAGAAATTAAATGTTACAAAAATGATGGCAACATATATACAAATAGTATTAATGCAATTAATGTACAGAATGTTATAAAAGCTGCAAGACCCCCAATAAAATGATTTTTTTAAAAACATAAGAAAGATAAAGAAGTTGGAAGCTTCATGTGACAGATTATTTGGGGACATGAATTTATAGTTAGCTTAATATACAGATGATTACATAAAGAAAAACGTAGATATATCTACAGACACAAGTGAGTATTCATATATATCCCTTTGCTTTTTCTACGTAGCCCCCGAACAAGGGAAATCATACTAAACCCGTACAAGCCCCCCCAAAGCAATTATAAAATAAAAAGCAGAAAAACCTTAACCCAAAAGAAAGGAGAAAATAATAAAAACGAGAACAAATTTAAAACGGCTCAAAGAGAAAGCAAATAATGTTACAATTTAACCTAACGACATCTGCGTGAGGGGAAAAAGGAAGCTTTCCATCCCATGAGGATTCAGAGTCTTGGAAAACCAGAGGGACGTTCGACCCTTCCCAGTAGGGTCAAGACAAGTCAGGACTGACTCGATGGCAATGAGCTTGGCTGTTTGGTTTAGTATCTGCATGGATTCGCTTTCTGATGCGCTCTGTCTGAAGGCAAACCTGTTCCTCTCCCTAATCAGGGGTCTGAGGGAATTCATTGGAGGCTGAATGTCTGGGTGGACTCTGTAAAGAAGACTTGGGGCCTTCACTCTCACCTACAACCTTCCGCAAAGTACATGCTCAGAATTTAACTCTAATACAGGGGTAGGGCCTTGTATGGCCTACAGGGCAAACATTTTACATCGACTCATCATAGTTGTTCTCTTTTTCTTCAAAGAAACACCTGAGTGCACGTGACTGTTCGGTCCCATCGAGTTGGTTTCAAATCACAGTGACCCTCTCTCTGCGGAACTGAACGAACCCTTGCCTGCCTCTGCCCCATCTCACAGCTGTTAGATATGTGCCACTGGCGGGCCATCTTTGTGAGGGTCTAGAGTTGATTGTAGTGATGATTGCATAACTCTTTTTAATGTATTCAAACTGTGTGTATGGTACACCAATTAGATGTCAATGAAGCTGTTAAAAAATGTTAAGGAGGGCTGAGCCCCGGTGGCGCAGTGGTTGTGCGCGGGACTGCGGCCCACTGGGATGGAGGTTCGATTCCAGCTCCAAGGAGTAAAGGCTGGGCCTCCTACTCCCACCACCTGAGGGCAGGGATGCCCCCCCAAAAAACAAAACAAAACAAAAACAAACAAACAAACAAAATGTTACGGATACAGATTTTTTTTGTCCCAAATCTTTCTTCTTAGTCATGCTAACAGGCATATTGCTCTATCTCAGCCCCTAAGTCAACAGTCCTCCTTTCACAGGCGCCACCTCAGACCATCGCAAAACACATATTTCCAATGGTCTTAGGAACCAAGACATCACTCTCCTATTCGTCTCCAGGCAGGCCCGCCCACATGCACATACACCCACATACAAGTACCTGGCATGAAGACTGTTACCCATGCTATACCCTGAGTCAAGACATTTATGTGTCATTAAAAATAACTATTTCACAATATATAATTATATATTACCTTTGTGATTAATCACTATGCTTTATGTTCAATTTGTAACAATGAAAATACATCCTGCATATCAGATATTTCCATAACCATAGCACAATGATAGTCATGAAGTAGCAATGAAAATGTTCTGGTTGGGCTGAGCCCCGGTGGCGTTAAGTAGTTGAGTGCAGGACGGCGGCCCACGGGCTTGGCAGTTCAAATCCAGCGGCAGCTCTCAGGAGCAGCACTGGGTAGCGCCCACAACCACCATAGGCAGTGATGCCCACAAAAAAAAAATGAAGAAAATGTTCTGGTTGGAGGTCCTGCATTACAAGGCCGTGGCATTAGGAAGGTTAGGAACCACTGCTCTAACCCATGTGGTCCCTTGTCCTCTACCTTATTCGGTGGGCCAGGAAGCCCACCTGCCACTCTGCTCTGTCTCACGGCTTCTGTGCCGCGGTCTCTGCTGCCTCTGCCACAGCTCAAATGCCATCTGCTGTGGGAGCTTCTTTCTCCATGGTCATGAAATCCTCTATTCCTGCTTCTGAGATAGCGTACTTTATACTCACTGGAATGGTAAAACTGATCAACATGTGAATTAATCCTCTTGAATGCAATCTATTGGGTCTTCTTCCTTGATGTTCTTTTATACACAGGGAAATGGCAAAACTGACCGATATGTGATTCAGCAGCCCCTATACTTTATTTGCATGTTCTCAACTAATTACCGTTGAGAGCAACAAAGACTATGGATAGAGGAGCTATGCAGCGTAATTTCATTTCACTGTAGACACTGATGCATCAAGCAGTTTTCAGCAGTGTACAAGTACTTTCTCAGCGCATAATGCTAACAGTACAACTGCTTTGTCTGGTTACAAGTCAGCTGTGTAACTTTAAGTTACTTGTTCTCTGCACCTCAATGTTCTCATAATGCAGATATTAAATTACTCATAAAGATAAAATTAGCTCACGTACACAATATTTTTATAAATACACAGAACCGAGCACATAGTAAATATGTAATTATTATAGTTATCAATGATCATACCAATTCTATGAGGTAATATTACTAGCCCCACTTACAAATGAAGAATAGCGCAACAGGTTACCTAAAATCATATCCACAGGGCTGAGCCCCGGTGGCGTAGTGGTTGTGCGCGGGACTGCGGCCCACTGGGACGGAGGTTCAATTCCAGCAGTGGGGCTGGGCCTCCTACTCCCACCGCCGGAGAGCAGTGATGCCCACCCCCCTCAAAAAAAAAATAAAATAAAATCATATCCACAATTTGGTTTTGAACCCATGTAAAGCTGCCAATCTGCTTCTGTAAACATTACAGCCCAGGAAAACCTTACAGAGCTGTTCTAATATGTCACGTAGGGTCACTACGAGGTGGAATTCACTCAAAGGTACCCCACCACAACAAATTCCAGAGTCCATATTTTTTCTGGTGGGCATGACTGCCCCCTGGTGAGAGTGGGAGGCCCGGCCTTGCTCCTGGAGAGCTGCTGCTCGATTTGAACCTTCAACCCTGTGGGCCGAAGTCCTGCACACGACCACTGTGCCACCGGAGCTCAGCCCCCAGAGTCCATATTTTTAAGCAATTGGCTAGCTTTCTGAAAAAACAATGAAAGGCAGGGGAGTCAGAAATTATAGGCTTTCGGTACGCAGAATTGAAGAGATAATTGCAAAAGGAAACTGGTAGTCGGAGAAAGACTGAACTTGCATGTGTATATGTTTAACATGGGCTTGGGAATGACTAACTGAAGTTCCTGGAAGATGATCTTCCCCAGACAGAGTTTTGTGGAAAAGTCACTGATTAAAGGAATGAAAGTGTATTTGTAGGAGAGCAGTTTGAAGTAAGTAGGAGGGAAAAAAGAACCAGAGAAGGGAAAAAAGAGGCCTTGTCTGAAGAGAATTAGACATTTTAATACAAATGTCTACATTTAATACAAATGCACAAGGGAGAGAATTCCTTTACAAGAGTGAAAGACCTTAGAGAAAGTCCATGCCCTGTGTCCTCTCCGATGACAGCTTCAGAGTCGGAGTTGAGGCAAACTCTTTTGGGGGAAGATGTGGTTTTCTCTAATAACAAACAAATTCCAGTGATCAAAATCAGTTCAAAATGACCCAGTTTCAAGGCTGTTTTTTTTCAGATCTTCTTGGGCATTTAATCACGTTTTCTAAGACTGACACCAGGAGCTTCTTGGAGAAGCAACGTCTTTCTTCTTTGTCCTCTTGGCACCTTGCCATGTGGGTACTCGGCGTTTGCTGAGAGGCATCTCTGCCCCTCCCAAGTCTGTGTCTCAGCTCAGACTACAACCTCTATGAAGAGAGGGGTGAGGTCTAAGCCTCCATACCGGTCACCATGCCCTTCTTTAGCAGGAAATAAACGTTCACAGCTGATTCAATGCGGGGCCAAGAAGTGAGTTTAGGGGGATAGGAGACTGAACTAGGGCTTAGGGAAACTATTTCTCAGCAGTCCTTCCATGTGTCCATGATCCTGGGGTAAACTTGAGAAGCTCTGGAGTCTCCACTGAGGAACAGGATAGAAAAGACCCTGGACAACAAACAGAACCTTGTCCACTATCTCTGAACCCAAAGATAACTCATGAAAACAACAAACTTCACTTACCATCATCCCCACTGGCGGCAAATCTGTGGCCATGTCTGCTTCCTTACTTCTCTTGTGAAGGGAGAGCAGTGCGCTGCCAAGACAAGTCTGCAGAAAAAAAGGTCTGGGGAACTCTGGTGCCAAGGGATGGTTCAGGAAAGCAATTGACACAGTCTTCTGCAACGTCCACCAAACGCAAACCAAATGAAAAGATTCCTTGCAGTGTGCCTATCTTCTTTTCCCCACCTCCACCCTGAATGAACATGCAGGCCAGAGGGTTGGTTGTTCCTCTGCCCCTTCTGAATACAAATCCACAGCTGCCACCTCTTACTGCATCCAAGCTAGAACTATGCAGCCATCCCTGCCCCCCCTACAAACAAGCCAATCAGAGGGAGCAGTCAAGAGCCCCAGGCTTACAGAGGCTAACTATCCAGGTACCTGGAACGGACACCTGGAACAGCCAAACAAGTGGCTACAGCTGCCTATGCAAGAGGTTGAACTGAGCCCCTCAGAATGTAGCATCCAGTTCCAAGGAAAACAACTCACTGCCATCCAGGCAATTGGGCCTCAGGGTAGAACTGCCCTTGTGAGATTCCGAGACTAACTCTTCGAGGGGGTAGAAAGACCCCTCCTTCTCCGTGGAACGGCTGCTGGTTTTGAATTCTACTGACCTGGGTCTTAGCGGCCCAACCTGCGCCCCAGGGCTTCTCAGCATCCAGCTGGATACCCTCAAGCCAGTGAGAGGGCCGCTGTTTTAGAAGCTTGACTAGACCCAATCTCCATCAGCGATCTTGGGTGCTTGTCAAGTGTTACTTTCAACCTGGACATCGACGTACAAGTACACCATCTAACAGGTGAGCCGGCTTGTTAAAAGTCTTAGGAAATCGCCCAAGCAGAACGGTGGCGGTCAAGGGCAAGTCAGCAAATTACTCGGCTACTCTGAGCCTCGTTTCTTCACCTGTAAAATGGGGGCAATGCGGCTGGGCCCCGGTGGCGTCGTGGTTGTGCCCGGGACTGTGGTCCACTGGGACGGAGGTTCAATTCCAGCTCCCAGGAGCAAAGGCTGGACCTTCTACTCTCACCACGAGAGGGGAGTGATGCCCCCCCCCAAAATTTTTTTAATGGGGGCATAATAAAAATAAATAAATAAATAAATAAATAAATAAATAAATAATTTTAAAAATTTTTTAAAAATGGGGGAAATGCTCAGAAAGCTCTATGGGCTGGATGACGACTACATCGAATAATCCGTTCCCTTTAGAAGACGCTGGGCACGCGATTAGCGTCAGTCTTCTCGGTGCTTCTACGTCAGGGTAGAAACAAAGCAACGCAAAAACAAAAAACAACAACAACACAGAAACAGCAACAAAGGACTCGGCCCGCCCCGCCCTCGCCCCCCTGGTCCAGCCGCACCAGCGGTCTCCCGGGCGGCACCCCGGACTCACCTGGAAGCAGCGCCGTCGCCGGGCGCCCGCGCGAGGTCCCGCCGGGCACGCACGGGCACAGCGAGCCAGGCCCGCGCGCCCGCACTCGCCCGCGCGCCTCCCCCCGCGGCGCAGGCCCGCCGCCCCCCGCCGCTCGCCCCCCCCGCCGAGGCCGCGCCCGCCGCCTTGTTCCGCAGAGGGCCCGGCTCGCTCGGCCCGCGGCTCCGGAGGAGGCTTCTCGACCCGAGAGCACGGGGACCCCCCCACGGCCCCCGGCCCGCAGCCAGGAACCCGCCGCCCCGCAGACTCCCGGAAACCGGCCGCGCGGAGGCTCCCGGCATGCCTCGGACCCCTGGCCGACTACGCTTCCCAGAGGACCCCGCGCCGCCCCCCGGAGCGCCGCCCGCCGGGGTCCGCCAGTCCCGCGCGCGCACGCGCGCCGCCGCCTGGGGATGTCGCGTGCTGGGGATGTCGCCGTCAGCCGGCCGGCCTGGGGTGCTTCCTAGAGATGACAGCCCGATGTCGAGACCTCGAGAAGATGACTTCCAACACCCACACATGGCTTCAAAAGCAGCAAAGCCGTTGAGAAGTGCACCATCCTCGGAAGGAAGGGTGTACCGTTTTAAAATGGCCCAGGGCGTGGTCACGTAGCCAACACTGCTTACAGAAAACGAACTTCACCAGAACCTGGAGCCCCTTGTTCACAGCACCTTGTTTTGAGTCGTCTCTTGCTTAACTTGATCGCCCAAACGATGGACGTTTGCATCTGCGGTCTTGAAGTCATCAGACTCCGACGCCGTTGTGTACATTCTTCCTCACGGTGAAGACTTCGAAGTCATCGCCTGCGGGGGCAAGACTGGACTTCCGACATCTGTAAACATTTAGAGTCTCAGACCCCCACAGGGTGTGGCTTTGAGTCCACAGTGATTTGATGGCGGTGGGTGGGTCTGGGGAGATTATTTCCCTCCCGCCACGTTAATACTTTCAGATTAATCATCCTTGGTAATACAGTGTTTGATCAGACTGTTGCCCAGGATGCCTTCATGTGTTCATTCATTAGAAATGAAGACTAGAGGCCGGAAACAAGGAGGAAGTGGAATAAATGGTGTTTTCAGAAATGCAGTTGAGTTGTACGTGTTGCATTTGAGCTGGCTACGGAAAAAGTCCTGTCAGGTCCTGGGTGACTTGGTGGGCTGCTTGCATAATCAGCAGTTGGAACACGCCAGCTTCTCCCAGCAGAAAAGGAGACTTTTGGCTCCCCTAAAGATTTTCAGCCTTGGAGAGGGCTGTCCTACACTGTTGCTTTGGCTTGGAATGGACTC
>PVJH01028711.1:0-26973 GCA_004026705.1 Nesogale talazaci
AACAGGGAAGTGAGTGTTGGGACACATTGTACAGTGTACAGGATGAAAAAATAATTTGTAAATTACTAAGGGTTCAAGGGGAAGGGGGGGAGGAAGGGTAATATAGGGAGCAGATAATGGGGGCCTGGAGGGAGGGAGAATGTTTTGAGAGTGATGATGGCAATGGGTGTGTAAAAGTGGCCTGAATACAACTGATGTTTTTAGGGATTGTGATGGGAGTTGTAGGGGGCCCCCCAATAAAATGATTAATTTTTTTAAAAAGGGGGGAAAGGGAAAGGGGAGGGTTTTTTTTAAAGGAGCTTGTATCAAGGGCTCAAGTGGAAAATATTGGGAAATGTATGTGGACATATGTGTGCAAATGTGCTTGATACAAATGATGTACTGAATGTTGTAGTAGCTGTAAGAGCCCCCAATAAAATTTAAAAAAAGAAAAAAAAAAGAATTCATACCATGATAGTACTCTGAAATACAGAGGTATATTATCTTGTACCCAAAGCAAATTTGACCTTGGTGTTTCACATGCATTAATCACTTTCTTCTGGGCACCACAGCTGAACACTAACTTGGTATGAATAATGGATGCAAAAACCTTAGAGTCATTTTTAGCTTTTTAGTCTTCATATGAGCACAAAACAGGTTAAGTTAGGATTCTAACTTCATTTCAAGGGACCACATTGCCAGTGTTTGTAACTTATTTGGTTTGGCAGTTTCTTCCTTGGCAAGAGCTACATAGTTGCTACAAAAAAGCAACTCCATGTACTAAATAAAGTTACTTGATGTACATAAACTCTATTGTACTCTGTTGTTGTGCTTTCTTCTTATCTCTATAACCCAATTCATGACTAGTTAGATGACAAGAACGAGTATGTTAGACCCCCAAATACTCATAAAGGAAAAAGCAATCAATCTACATTATGTTGGATGAGGTAATTCTATGAATTTGAGGATCATGAGGGACATAACTGAAGATGGAAATAATTTGACTATGAAGTTTTAAAATCAAGTTAAATCTGTTCCAATAAATTAAGAAGTATATGAAGGTAAGAAAAATATTGCTACAAAAATCATACAAAAATTTTAAAAATCCTTTTATTGGGAGCTCATACAACTCTTATCACAAACCATCCATAGGTCCATTGTGTGTAAACACACCTGTACATCCACTGCCCTAATCAGTCTCACAACATTTGCTTTCCATCTAAGCCCTTGGCATCGGCTCCTCATTTTTCCCCTCATTCCCTATAATCCCTCCATAAACCCTTGATAGTTTATAAGTTATTATTATTTTATCACTCATACACTGTCTGAAGACTCCATTCATCTACTTTACCACTGTCTGTACCCCAGGGAGGAAATTATATGTAGATTTCTATAATCGCTTCCCCCTTTTCTAACCCCCCTTTCCTCCCCTTTCCCAATACTGCCACTCCCATCACTGGTCCTGAAGAGATCATCTATCCTGGATTCCCTACGTCTCCCATCTGTACCAGTGTACATCATCTGGTCCAGTCAAACTTGTAAGGTAACTGGGATCATGACAGTGGGAAGGAGGAAACATTGAACAACTAAAGGAAAGTTGTATGTTTCATCACTGCTACACTACAGCCTAACTACGTTATCTCCTCCCTGCAACCCCTTTGTAAGGAGAAGTCTGTTTCCTACAGATGGACTTTGGGTCCCCAACCTGCCCTCCCCTTCATTTACACTAATAAAATTTTTAATTCCTTGATATCTGGTACCTGATCCCTCTGACACCTTGTGATCACACAGACTGGTATGCTTTTTCCATGTGGGCTTTGTTACTTCTGATCTAGAGGGCCACTTCTTTGTCTTCAAGCCTTTAAAGACCCCAAAAGCTATATCTTTTGATAGTTGGGCACCAGCAGCTTTCTTCACCACTTTTTCTTCCTTCCTTCCTTTCCTTCTTTCTTCCTTCATTCCTTTCTTCCTTTCTTTCATTTTGGGGCCCAGAACCAATGATTTGATTTTCCATTCTTTTTTATTTAATGTATAAAAAAGAGTTTTATATCATAACTGTATATTGTGTTTGCTTTGTGGTTTACATACTAAAATCATGACTATACATTAAGAAAACATCCAGGCGCGGTCCAGATCAAGTTCATAAGTCCGATATTAACCCGTATGTCTGATACCAATTTATAAAGCCCTCCTTAGACTTGAGAATCTCTTGCAATGACACTGGATGCAGGAAGATCACAGGCTCGTGGGTGAGGAGTCTTGTGCATCCAGTGGTGGTGTAAGCCTCTCAGCGCTGGCTGGCTGGCATTTGCACGGCCTTCCCCAGCTCGGTGCACTAGAGTTGCTCCATGTGCTTTGTGAGCGGCAATGCCTCCCAAGGAGTGAGCCTGTGACCTGTCTGCAGCAGACTATTTATCCACTTCACGCCTCCAAATGAGGTCCTCAAGCTGTGACAGGGACCTGATTGATAGGATCCCATTATTTCTTTTTTTTTAATGGATTTTATTGGGGGCTCTTATAACTCTTATAATATTCAATATATCATTTGTATGAAGTATATTTGTACACATGCTGCCTTATTCATTTCCAAATACTTTTAACTTGAGCCCTTGGTATAAACTCCTCTTTTCCCCTTTCCTCTAGTTCTTTTTTTTTTAAAATTCCACCTCCTCATGTTTCCCTTCCTCCCTCCTCCTCCCCCATGAACCCCTAATAATTTACAAATTGTTATTACCTTTTCATATCGTACACTGTCCAGTGTGTCCCTTCACTCACTTCCCTGTTGTCCGCACCTCAGAGAGGAGATCATATGTAGATCCCTGAAATTAGTTCCCCCTTTCTACTCCACCATCCTTCCACCCTCCCAGTATCACCACTCCCCCCACTAGTCCTGAGGGATCATCTATCTTAAATTCCCCATGTTTCCGACTCCAGTGCACATCCCTGGTCTAGCTGAATCTGTCTGATAGAATTGGGATCATGATAGTTGGTGGGTGGAAACATTTGAGAGCCAGAGGAAAGTTGCACACTTCATTGTTACTACACTGTACCTTGTCTGGCTCATGTTCTCACTGCAACCTCTTTGTAAGAGGATGTCGCTTCACTTGTTGATGTGCTTTGGGTCCCCAATCTGTACCCCCTTCATTTATAATGATATAATTTTTAGTTCTTTGATGCTTGATACTGGATCCCTTTGACACCTCATGGTCCCACAGGCTGCTGTGCTTTGTCCATGTGGGTTTGCTTCTGAGCTAATTGGCTACTTGTTTACTTTTAAGCCTTTAAGACCCCAGACACTACATCTTTTGCTAGCCTGGCACCATCAGCTTTCTTCACCATATTTGCTTATGCACATATTTTTTGTCAGCATTCATATCAGGAAAGTGAGCATATAATATTATTAGTTCTTGAAACCTGATCATTGATTCCTTTGACACCTCTTGGCCCCACAAGCTGGTGTGCCTCTTCCATGTGGACTTTGTTGCTTCTCATCAAAATGGCCACGTGTTTACTTTCAAGCCTTCAAGACCCTAGATACTATATCTTTTGATAGCTGGGCACTATCAGCTTACTTCACCACATCCTTTTACAGAGGGGTTTCAGGGAGGAGATGAGCCAGTCTAAGTAGAGTGTAACAACATTGAAATATGCAACTTTCCTCTAGTTCTTAAATGTTTTCTCCCCCTTTCCCACTATCATGATGTCAATTTTCTCTTAAAAATTCAACTAGACCATGGGGATGTACACAGGACCTGGAAATATGGGGAATCCAGAACATTTGATCCCTTCAGGACCAGTGGAAGTGAAGATACTGGGAGGTTGGAAGGAAGGTGTAGTACAAACGGGGAACCAACTGCAGGGATCTACATATAACCTTCTCTCTGGGATATGGACAACAGGGAAGTGTGTGAAGGGACACATCGGACAGTGTGCGATATGATAAACCAAAGACAATTTGTAAATTATTAAGGGTTCATGGGGGAAGGGGGAGGTAGGGAAAATATGGGGAGATGATACTGGAGACCTAAGTAGAAGGAGAATATTTCGAGAATGATGATGGCAACAAATGTGCAAATGTGGACTGCATACAATTGAAGCATGAATTGAACGTAGTAAGAGTTGTATTAGCCCCCAATAAAATGCTTTATTAAAAAAAAATCCCAGTTTCTACCTACCAAAGATTTTGTGGCGTATGTTGTGCCAACTGACTGATCTTGGTGTTCCCTAAGAGTAAGGGCCTGGGTCCCTCAGACTCAGCTTAGGTGTAGAAATTTCTGAAGGTTACATTTCCATATCGCTAACCCTTGTTCTGTGGTTTAGGGATTGGGGTGCTAAATTAATGGTTGGTGGTTCAAATCCACTAGCTTCCCTGTAGAAGAAAGATGAGGCTGTATGCTCTTCTAAAGATTTACAATCTGAGAAATATTATATACTGGACTTATGAGTCAAATCAATTCAGTAGCAGTGGAATTTTAAACCCTTTCCTCTGTTCGGTTCATGTGCTTCAATTTACATCAAAATGACAATTTTGTCATTCTTGAAGACCTTACATCAAATAATTTCCCTTTTTAATCTTTTTGTTTTGGAAACAAAAGCGAGTCTGGTACCCATCAAACCAAAAGCTTTGTGAGCTCAAGATATTTGCCTTCAACTGACTATGCCAAGCCCATGGGAGATCCCAACTTTAGAAGCTACTCCAGCAGTTGCATGGAGCCCCCGAGTCCTGAAGTCGTTACTAGTTGAGCTGTCGTCTGCATTTCAAAATGGCAGTTCAAGACCACCCACGGCTCCACTGGAGAGACTGGCCTTTCTACCCCAGCAAAGAGGTACAGTCTCAGAAACTCAGAGCGTCACTGTGAATCAGCTCTGACACGATGGCCGTGAGCGTCGATAGCAATACTTGGCTCTTTCCCCACAAATTTCTGGACATTATGGAGTGTCTTCATTTGATGAGGTTGACCATGTTTGCTATCTTGTTTCATCTTTGAAGCCTTCCCCCCGACCTTATATTTTTAAAACACTCCGTTGATCTGAAGACTATTGGGGGCAGTGTTTCTGTAACTCAAAACCCAACTTGCTGGCATTGAGTCAATGCCGACTTGTGTGACCCCCTGGGGGTTTCTGAGGCTCTAACTGTCTATGGGAGAAGAAAGTCCAGTCTGTCTGTGGTCAAGCTACTGGTGGTTTCCAATGGCTGACTATGCAGATTGCAGCCCAATACATAACACTGCACCACCAGGGCTTCTGTAAATTGGGTGCACCACCCCCAGCCCCCCTCCACCCTCCCAGCAAACACACAAAAAAGGAAAAAAAGCAACTAAACATCAACAACAAAAACTCATGACAACAATAAGCTTCAATGATGTGTGAAGATGTATGCTTCAGCTTCGTTAAAAATTTACTATTATCCCTGTCATCAAAGTTGTTTCTGTTTTGCCTGCAGCACAAGAGATAATGTGTGTGTCAATTAGTCAGAGACAGATGATTCTATAACAATATGAAGACAAGTGCGTTACCAAGTGAATTTATCTAACTCATTCACTGACCATAGGTATGTTTAAAAATATTCATTTGGAAGGAACCTGACATATATGTACTGACACTCAAGAAGTAATACTTTTTAACTTTCCCTAAGGTATGCTAGAGGGATCCTGGTACCATAGTGAGATGTGTGCTGACTTGCTACCTCAAGACCAGCAGGTTCAATCCACCAGGCACTCCGTGGGAGAAAGGCGAGGCCTTTTGCTCTGATAAAGATTTACAATCTTGGAAATAAAAGGGAGCAATTCTACTCACTTCCATGTGGTTGCAATGAGTTTAGATAAATTTTATGGGAGTAGGTTAGTATATGTTAAGGGTAGCAAAATCTTCTGATTGGGTGAAGAAACCAGGTATAGATGCACATCTTTATATTATAAAATGCAGAATCTAATTTTGTTTTGAGGGATTCCAGATCACTAGATTAATTTTTGAAATAAGTATAAACATCCTCAAATACAGAAACCCAAATACTGGTGGAATCTATAATTTATATCGCAACTCTATCAGTTGCCTCAATTCCTTACTAAAAACAGGTAGTTTGGGGGTGAATATAAGTAAATGAATAAAAATAAGAGCTAGCCAAGCGCTGTAGTAGAGAAGCTATATATATTTATTTGCATACAGAGAAATAGTCCAGTTACCATTGGAGCAATAATTTTGCTACTAAAGAAAAGCTTGTTTATGTAGGAATTTTCAAAAGATGTTTATACATAAACTATACTTTCTTTTCTGCTACCAATGCATCTATTTTTAAATTACCCTCAGGGCTATTTTTGGATGCATCTTCCTTCTTTATGAGGATTATTTTCATTAAAATAAAATCATCATGTGATAAATCTTCAATCATACATGAGTAAATGACTAAAGTTTATATTTTACATTAAAGTTAGAGCTTAAAGCTGGTGAGGAGCTGTTTTATAATTAGGTGATGTTGATATTTTCTTGGATACACTTTCTTCCAAAAGATTGTGTGAGACTATTCCCTTAAGATGGTTTTAGTGTCATGCTGGTATATAATAGTTATATATATCCTAATATACATTTTTTCTTCATCATTATGGAACAAAGATAGCAAACACTTCAATGTTGTTTTCAGAGTGGGGCTACACATCATGATTATTCTGACATATATTAAATTGCACATAGCCAATTAAACTCTGCTCTCCTGCACATGATTTTCTAATCCAATTACTCAAAACAGAAAAAAGGGCAACAAAAATGCACCAGGAATATAATGTATACAGTTTCTGGTAAATGTACAGAATACTTTCTGAAAAGGAATAGTTGTGGGAATTTATTAATGTTAATGGTAAGATGATAAACCATGTGGATAGTGAAAATCCAGTTGTATAGACTGGCAAACATGAACAATTAGTAGATGCATTTTTTTAAAAATAAAGAAGGTACTAAATAGAGAATATATCAAAACGCTTTTAGCATGTATATTGATTGTAATTTCTTTCTAGAAGAAGAGATCTTTTTCTCTGGGATTTTCCTCTATAACCAGTACCATGGTTGTAGCCATGCATTAGGTTATCACTCTCCAAGGAAAAATTTTTATGACCTCAGTGAATTGAAGAGACACTTAATGACACATGTTACATTTTATTGAGTCCCTAAGACTGACAATCAAGCTGTGCGTATTGTGATGAAATGAGAGATTTTCTGTAGCTCCTACAACCGTCTATATTTTATATATTGTTTATAATCTCCATTTTCGCATATGGGTAGTACTTGTCTAGAATTTGATCCCCATTATGTAGTCATAAAGTACTGTAAGTTTATGTGGAGGAAGCAAGACACATTACCGAAGGACAGGACCACTTATGTTCTGGAACCAGTTTGTTCTCTCTAGCTCAGCATTATAATTAGAAAGCATTAGTACCATGTAGCCCGTCCTTAATGATATCAGTCCTAAATTGCTAAATGACTTCAGTTCCACAATGAGCACACTGCTCTTAACTACGAAACAAAGAATAGCTAGGCGAGGAGCTGGGCGTTTCTCCTGTGGGAATTGATGCTGGACTTTAACTTTACATGCTCTCTGCTTTCATTGCTGTCGAGTATCTCCCTTTACATGCACATGTTCCTTCAAGGGAAATAGTCGTGCTTCTCTTTTGAGAATTTTTCAAGCCCTCACGACCTGTCGTATAAAAGAAATAATCTTCTATAAAGTAATAAATCAGTAGTGCTACAGTTATGGAAAAGGGCTCACTTTTTAAAAAACCAGGATAAGAGTACACTGAAAACAAACAAAAGAGATCCCAAACCCAAACTAGCTGCTGTTCTGTGGACGGCAACTAATGGTAATACCCACATAAGCAGAGAGGAACTACCCTCCTTAAGATGTCCAAAACATGTATCCTTTGGAAAACAAACCACCAAGCCAAACAAGCCTGTCTTCTGAGATATAACTGGATGGGCTTGTGTGGCAGTCATGTGCTCATGTTAATTTTATGATTGAAATGTAGGGGTGAGTCTAGACTGTTAATCTGGACATAGCCATTGAGTAGCCAATGAGGCCTCCATGTGGGCATGGCTTTCTCCTGAGACTTCTGGGAAATCTTGCGATATTGCCCTCGTAAAGATGAGAAACTATCTTCCCCAGTGGTTTGGAGTTAGTCTCAGAGATGATTAATCACAGACAAGACAAGATGGCAGCATCTGAGAGCCACAGAAGCCACATGGCTTTGCCCTGATGGAGGCAGACCACTGAAGCTGGAGAAGCCACATGAGGACCCTTGCCAGCGATGAGTTGCTTCTGCCACCACTGGATGTTGTTGATGAACCCTGAGCCCTGGAAGTGAGGAGCCATGGGGAGAACACTGCTAGCACTGGGATTCTGTACCCACTGACCTATGACTTCATGAGTCGGAAGGAGACATAGACTGGTATTGGGCATATGGGCTAATATCGGTCTTATGACATTGAACTGGACTGGTTTGGGATGTTATCTCAGTGTTCCATTCCTTTTGTATATAAACCCTTTTCTTATATCAATATGCTTGTCTATGAAATTTGTTCCTCTAGTCTATCTAGACTAACACAGCTTGGGATTGGATCACCAACTTTTTGGTTAGCAGTTGAGAACCAAAGCTATCACATCACGCCAGTTAGAGAGCCCTTATTCTCTATTTCCACTGAGTCAGTTCTGACTCATGCAGACTCCCATGCAGCATTTTCTTGTGTGTTTATTCCCCTTTCAAGTGTCCTCTTTGGGGAATCATCTCTTCAGGTCTTTTGCCCACCTTCTCAGAGGGCTATTAGGTTTTTTGTTCTTGTTGTAAGCTTGTGAAATTTGGTAGACCTTACAGTCCATTGTCTGTTATGTCATTACTAAATATCTTTTGCCAACTGTGGGGAGAGTTTTTATAAATTGTACAGTATTGATTTATGGTACATTCTATCCAAAGAGGTTACTTCCTGAAAGTATGGCGCTCTCAGGTTGGTATTTTACATGAGCCACAGTCAAGTTTTCTACGACTTCTCCACACTAAGTAAACCGGGAACCCAATGAACAAACAGCCCACTGTCAGTAAGCCCAGTCTGACTCATCGAGTCCCTGTAGGACAGGGTAGAGGTGGCCTGTGAGTTTCCAGGACTGGAACTCTTCGGAAGAATCGAAAGCCTAGTCTTCTGCAAATTGCAGACATGGTTTCCAAACTGCTGACGCCGCATAACCACTACACCACCAGGCCCCTGAAACAGGAACAATATCACACAATTGATCATTTTATAGATATTCATTCACCCTCATTATAAATTTGTGGGATTCAGACAGATTGATGGTTCCTTTCAGTTAGAGGAGGTAGATATTTTCAACAAGTGTGTTGTTGTGCTCCACTCTCCTTCCCGCGGCCTATTTTAAAGTTGGGTCTTCATCTTCTGGTGTCACTTTTCGTTGAACTAGATACATGCTCTTGCTATGGAAGATTAAAAAAAATAAAATATGACCTTGCTAGTTAATCATTGTCAAAGAAGGACTTCTACTTCCCTTTTAAAAACTAGAGTTTCATTTTTTTAGTATCAATTATAGATTGAATTGTGTCACCAACAACATATGTTCAAGTCCTAACCCCCAGTTCTTTTTCAATGTGTCCTTGTTCAGAAGTACTATCTTTGCAGATTGAATTAGTCAATCTGAGGTCATACAAGAGTATGTTTTCACCCGAATTTAATATGATGGGTGTCCTTATGGAGGCCTAGTGGATTACGCTTTGGGCTGCCAGCCACATGCAAGATCAAAAGACCACCAGATACTCTGCTGGAGAAAGACAAGACTTTCTCAGAAAGACTTGCTATCTTGGAAACACACAGAGTAGTTTGATTCTTCCCTGGAGGGCCACTGTGAAATCCAATTGACTCAATAGCAATGAGTTTTGTTTTGAGTTGGTGTCCTTATAAGAAGAGAAGAGACAGAGAGACTAGGAAAATCATAGCTGTTAAGATGGAAACAAATTAGACTCATGCTGACACAAACCAAGAAACTTCTATGACTGCCAGAAGATTGAAGAGGAAGGATCTTTCTAGCTCTGAGAGATAGCTTAGCGCTACCAATATCATGAATTCTGATTTCTAGCCTCAAGAACTCTAAGAGAATGAGTTCTGTTGCCAAACTCTTTGTGTGCTTTATCATGACAGCCTTAACTCAGTCACTACTATTGGAGTCAATTGCGACTCATAGTGACCCCAGAGGGCAGAGTGTAATGGCCTTTTGGGTTTACCGCTTTTTTATGGTTTTATTGGTACATGATTCACATAACATATCATTCAATTGTTCAATCATACCAAGAAAAATTGTACAATCATTACCACAATCAGTTTTAGAGTACTTTCTGTTTCCCATACCCTAATTAAATCATCTTGAAAATGAGTATGTAACAACATTTAGTTCTAGTGCTTCTTCCCTGTGATAGGTAGGTTTATTGTGTCAACATGGCCAATGAAGATAGGTAGGTTTGTTGTGACAACATGGCCAATGAACACACGTGAGATCAACTGAAGGGCAGAGATATAAATGGCTCAAGCCTCGCCTTTCTCTCTCTTGCTCTTGGATCTTGGGACCAGCCAGCTGTCTTGTTTGTCCTGTGCCTCGATTTCCAAGCTACACTACCTGTGGCACACCTAATCCATGGACTATGTTGCCGTGAGTTGAGGTTCCTTCAAGTTCTGCTTCACCATGCTCCTGGAATCTACATCTCTTGAGCTCGGAACTATTGGACCCAGTCATCCGGCTGACTGTTGGTGAACTGCCTTTCTGTTTGTTGCCTGTGAATTACCCTGAATTGCTCTACAGAGGACTACTCAGTGGCCATCAAGACTCGAAGGACTGCCAGTCTACTAGAGGTCTCATGCAAGTGAGTTGCACCGAGCCATTCATACTGCTTTAGATATTAGTTAACTGTTTATTTCTTATGTTAGGTATCTTTGTATCTATATAAATATGCATAACATTATAAGTGTCCTGGTTTTGCTTCTCTAGAGAACCCTGTCCACACACTCCCCCTCTTTCCTTCATTTTTTACTCCCCAAATTCCCTCACCTTCCCTATCCACCCCCATCCCTACATCCACTATAAACCTTGCATCAGTTCTTATCTCTAAGCATTCGCTTTTTCTGTGCTCCACAAGCTGCTAAACTCAACAGAAACAGTAAAAGACACAAATGAAATAACATGGTAAGGATAAAACAACAGTAATAATAGGTGAAAAAGAAAAGACTACTATGTTAGACATGGTTCTCTAGAAAAACAAAACCAGGATATTAATGATTATATATATATATCATAAGAAATAAACAATCTCTAAATCAGTGCAGATGACTCAGTGCAACTCACTTGCGTGAGACAGCTAATACATTGGCTGTCTTAAAGTCTTGAGGATTGCTGGGTAGTCCACTGGAGAGAAATTCAGACAATCTCACCACAGGCAGCAAGCAGCAAGGCAGGTCACCAAGAGTCAAACAGATGCAGGGTTCAACAGTCCCCAGCACAAGCGATGTATACTCCAGTAGCGTAGTGAAGCAGGTCTTGAAGGAACCTTAAACTACAGTGACACAGTCCATGAGTTAGGTGTCCCCCAGGTAGTATAGCTTGCAAAAATGAGGCAGAGAACAGGATAATGTAGCTACATACTGATTAGATCATCAAAGAGCAAGAGACAAGAAAGGCAAGCCTCTCTGTGTGATTTATCTCTCCGTCCTTCAGTTAATCCAACATGTGTTCATTGGCCATGTTGGCACGATAAACCTAGCTATCACAACCATCATCAATATTTTTAAAGTCAGGGAAGAAATTTTTGTCATGGCACATGCCAGAAATTTTTGCACTTTGAACAAATTCAGGCTGGGTCTACAGCAAGGTCAACTGACCCAGTATCAAGTTTGATCCATCATAATTGGGATTGCAATGATCTATTTTTGATGGGAAGTTTGTTCCAGACTTTTGCCTGTGACTAGAGGGGATTTATAAATAGGTTTTGGGCTCCCAGTGTCCTCTACAACCTTCCATAATCTGCGCGTGCTCACACTTGTGGCTCTGACACTGTCCCCTTCATCTTATTTGAACTTTTTTTTGCCATCTTTGGATCACACAAGCTGATGTGCTTCTTCCATGTGGATTTAATTGACTATACTCAGATGGTCACTTATTTGAATATAAGGCTGTAAGACCCCAAACCACTATTCTGATTGATAGCTGGGCACATCTGCTTTCTTGACAACCCCTTGTGGTAGTACCCTTATCATCGGTGATCATTTCATGAAGGTGAGTAGTGAGCAGGACCATGTTTTAAGAACCAACTCTTCTTGGATTGAGACCAGAGCCAACAAGGAGCCCAGAATCCACCTGATTGTCCATGCAATATGCATAGATAAAGTATACTTTGGCGGTCATCTCATGAGAAAACCAAACTTCTATAGGACCAACCATACCAGCTCCAGAAATAAACCAATCAGCAAGCAACAAAACAATCAAACTCCCAATACAAAGTAAAACAAAATAACAGGCTAAAGTCAGGAAAACAAAAACCCATACAACAATGACAACAACAACAACAACCAAAAAAAAATACAGCACTGTCAATCATTTCCCTGGGGTGAAAAGTGATTTCATTGATGACATCCATTTTCCCAGTGATACAGCACCCTAGACAGGATCTGTCTGAGGACTTTATGTGAGTACAGATCTACTTTGAGCTTCGGCCCATGGGTTATTGTCCCCCACAGCTTGATCTCCTGTTCTATTGAGATCTGTTTACCGAATCATGGGACTTGGTGTCAGGGAGAAATGTACTGGATCAGTTCCTCTAAGTGCCAATTCCTACCCAACAGCTCAAAACCTGTCATTAACTTGGAGGCGGGGCATTGAGGCATCAGACACATGGTGGTTCTGGGTCCCCTTCCATTGGACATTCCCAAATCAGGGATTCACCTAGGCGAGGGTCCAATGACCACCACCTCCCCAGTCCCAGGGCAGCCAATATGCAACTCTTTTCTCAAGTGGAACACTCCAATCCTCAGTTCAATGGTACAGGCAACCTAGAGGCAGGGTTCCCTTCATTCAGCCAGACCTCTCTGCCAAGGCCTTCTGGTGTAGCCCCTGTGCTATGCCATGCTGCCCCAGGGTCAGCGTCCACAGTCAGCATGCTGTTTAGTCCATGGGTTTGAAAATCTTTAAGGAAGCCAAAAGTCTCATCTTTCTCCCATGCAGTAGCTAGTGGTGTAGTACTGCTAACCTTATGATTAACAGCCCATGAAATAATCCACTATGCCACAGGGTTCCTTATGACAGCCTTAGGTAACACATATAGGACTGAGTCTATATGTTTTCACTGGGTAATGATTACTCTGGGTAATTGCCAATTAGTTGATTACAACTCATGGTGATCTCCTGGTGTGCAGAATTAAATTTATTCAGAGGAGTTTGAAGGCAGTCAATTTTCAGAATCAGATCTTCAGGATTGTCTTCCAAGGTGCCTTTGGGAGAATTTGCTTCACCAACCATTCTTTTCTTTTTTAAAAATTATTTTATTGGGGGCTCATACAATTCTTAGCACAATCCACCCATACATCCATTGTATGCAAGGCACATTTGTACCTTTGGTGCTGTGTTAGTCTGGGTACACTAGAGAAACAAATTCATAAAAATGCATATGGATATAAGGGAAAGATTTATATGCAAGAGGAAAGGAACCTTGAGAAAGCATCTCAACCCAGTCTAGTCCAAGGTCATAAATCTGATATTAGCCCATCTGTCCAATATCAAGCTATAAAGTCTTCTTCTGACTCATGAAGCACATGCAATGACACCAGGACAATCACAGGTCAGTGGATGCAGAGTCTTGTGTATCCAGTGGTGGTAGAAGCATCCTGGCACTGGCAGGGGCCTCCCCATGGCTCCTTATTTCCAGGGCTCAGGATCCATCGGCAGTAACCATTGGCAGTAGAAACATCTCAGGGATGGCAGGGGTCTCTCTATGGTTTCTCTGGCCCCAGAGGTCTGGTTCCATCAGCAAGCATATATGAATTCTCCTCCAACTCCTCCAGGTTCCAGAAATCAGGATCTATCTGCCTGCTGTCATCTTGTCTTGTCAGTTGTGCGTGTCCAAGGAACTGAGTTAAGTGTTTCATATCCAATTGAGAAATACCACTTAACTTCCCAGAATTCTCAGGAGAAAGCCATGCCCACATAGAGGTGTCATTGGCTATTTCCAGATTGACATACTAGACTCCACCCCTACACGCCTAATGCTGAAACTGACACAGATCAGTGACTGGCATCATCATTCTCAAGACATTTTCTTTCTGCTTAAGCCCCTCGTATTGGCTCCTCCTTTTCCTATCCTCTCCCCGCTCCCCCCTCCCCATGGACTCTTGATAATTTATAAGCTATTATACTTTTGTCCTGTCGAAGGCTGTCGATGTCTCCCTTTGTCCATTTCCCCGTTGTCCATGCTCCAGGAAGGAGGCTATATGTAGATCCTTATATTCGGTTCCCCCTTTCTACTCCACTTTCTTCCCATCCTCTGGGCGTTGCCACTCTCGCCACTGGTCCTAAGGGGATTCATCTGTTCTGGATTCCCTATGTTTCTGGTTCCTATCTGTATCAGTGTACATGCCCTGGTCCAACTGGATTTGTAAGGTAGCATTCAGATCATGATTGTGGGAGGGAGGAAGCATTTTAGAACTAGGGGAAAGATACATATTTCATCTTTGCTATACTGTGTTCTGACTGACTCATCTCCCCCCCACATCCCTTCTGTAAGGGGATATTGTTTCCCCTGCAGACAGACCTTGGGTCCCCAATCTGTACTCCTCCTCATTTATGATAGAATTTTTAGTTCCTTGATGCCTGATACCTCATCCCTTTGATGACTTTGTTTTCTTTTTAATCATTTTATTGGGGACTTTTACACCTCATCACAATCCACACATACATCCATTGTGTTAAGTACAGTTGTACATATGTTGCCATCATCATTTGAAGACATTTTCTTTCTACTTGAGCCCTTGGTATCAGCTCATTGTTTCCCCCTACCCCACCCTTCTTTCTTCACGAACCCTTGATAATTTAGAAATTATTATTATTATTCATGTCTTACACCAACTGCTGCCTCCCTTCACCCACTTTACTGTTGTCTACCCCCCTGGGAGGGAGTTATATGTAGATCATTGTAATTGGTTCGCTTTTCTCCCCACCCCTTGCCCTGCCCCACCTTCCCCTTTCCCTCCTGGTATTGCTACTCTAGGTATTGGTCCTGAGGGGTTTATCTGTCCTGAATTCCCTGTCTTTTGAGATTGAGCACTTAATGCTGTGTATCACACAAGCCTTCCTTGTAAAACAAATAGGAATTCTCTATAAAATGACTATTGACTAGTAGTTTCTCCTGAAAGTAATACCAGAAACTAGGAATGTCCAGTGTTAGGCATCCCAAGCTTGCTTCATTGGGAGTTTATATTGCCTAGGAAAAATTTGGGCTATAGGCTGAGCCCCGGTGGCGTAGTGGTTGTGCGCGGGACTGCGGCCCACTGGGATGGAGGTTCAATTCCGGCTCCCAGGAGCAAAGGCTGGGCCTCCTACTCCCACCACCTGAGGGCAGTGATGCCTAAAAAATAAAAAAAAAAAAGAATTGGCTGAAAGATTTGGGCTATATTTGCCTTTAAATTTTTCAGGTTGAAATTTTTCAGGCTATATTTTCCTTTCAATTTTTCAGACCATATTCTATAAAAGGGAACTGTGATGCCTTGTTCATTTATTTTTCTGTGCCTAGGAGAAAATTCAGACTATTTCCTGTAAGATTTCTGGATCTAAAGAGGGTGTTCTTTTCTGATCCAAGGGCAGATGAGATGAGTCAGGCTTTTTATTCTTTTTTTGTGGCAAGGAACAGAAACCCATTCCGATTAGCTCCTATGACAACGAGAACTTGTTGAAAAGTTATAGGGGATTTCAAGCACTCTTTTGGATAATGTCAGAGACTCTGGGAAGTGCTTCTACCAGGGCTTGTCAAGGTTAACCAGCTGCTCAGAATTTGAAGCTCCATTCCAGATATACTGAACAAGAACCTTAATAAGATGCCCAGGCCATTCATACAGAGCACTAGCCAGGTGATTCCTCAGTACTTTAACAGTTGCTTTTCTGGCTTCCAGGGACTTCAGGATTTACTTTTCGCTGTTTTTTTTTTTTTTTTTTTTTTGAGGGGTGGTGATGGTGGTTATTGTGGATAAAGTCTTCCTGTGAGTCAGTCTTCTTACTTGGCAGCCATGGTCCCAGGAACTCCTGCTGGGTTCTTGTTCATATGTTGGCTTTGATTTAGTATATCCAGCCTGGAATAGCAGATTCTCAGCAGAGTGTTAAACTGAAATAAACCAGTTTGAAGTTCTGGGTTCTGCACTTTGCCACCACAGTTGCTGCATTTTATATGTGCATCCCTGCCCGCCACCCCCACCCCCTGACCCCCAGCCCCACAAAGGTAGCTCTCAGTACCAGGTTTTGAGTTTCTGCCTCTCCATAACTTTGTCCCGTCATGGTGCAGCCCGTGTTTTCTGGGACTCTGGTCTCTTGTGTCACTTAGCGTTGTTAATGGAGACATCTCTGTCCAGCTTCTATACTGCTGGTTTGTCTGATAGTCTGTTTGGGATTCAGTCAGTTATATCTGGGGGTGGGGGCGCCACCCTAAAACCAAACACTAACTCATATGATTATTTTATTTCAATAAATGAATGGAATCCAGTTGCAAGAGCTTTCGGTGCAGTACTCCAAGATGGAAAATGAATTCACATGACTTCTGCCCCTCACCATCCCCCAACTCTGGTGAGGTTCCTGAGCCACGGTGCAGAAAGCAGCACACAGCTGAGCAGGGTGGTGACCTGGACTGTGGGCACACCTGTGATGCGGAGGGAAGCTGCCAGTTAGAAGGCTCAGGCCTTGCGGACGTGAGCAGGGCTCAGTGCCCCAAGCAGTTTAGATACCTGGCAAATGCCCACCTTTTGATTATATGCTAACAAATCACTTCTATTTCGAACAAAATGCACCATTTGGAGCTAAATTAAAAATACAAATAGATAAGACTTTGAGGGGTTTAATATATAAAACAATGGATTCTCCACTGTTACCTTGCTAAGGGAAAATGTGGTCTTTCTTTTGACTATTTTCAAGAAATTTCACCAACAATTCTTCAGTTTCCATAATATATACAAGGACGTTAGTTGAGCTCATTCTCTGTCACATATAGCCTGCTGATCCTATAAAAACTGCATAATCTCTCTTATTCTCAATTCCTTTGCCTGAGACGTGGGAGTTAAAATGAATTTTTTTCATAGGAATAATGATAAAACAGAAAATGCAGCTAAGACACTTTCAGAATAACCATTTCATTTTAAGGGATTTGTGCTAATTATCACCATTACTTTGCTATGTTTGACAACTGTGGAAGTGTTGATATCATTTGCACATTGTGATAGGTAAGTTTGTTGTGCCAACATGGCCAAAGAAGATAGTGGGTCTGTTGTGACAGCATGCCCAATGAACACTGGTAAGATCAATTGAAGGGCGGAGGTAGAAATGGCGGGACGAGCCCCTCCCTTGCCCTCTTGCTCTTGGATCTTCAGACCAGCTGGCTGCCTTAGTCGACCTGTGCCTCAATCTGCAAGCGACACTACCTGTGGGACACCTAATTGGTGGATTGTGTCGCTGAGAGTTGGGGTCCCTTCAAGCCCTGCTTTGCCACGCTCCTGTGATGTCATCTGACTGACTGTTGGTGACCTGCCTTGCTGTTTGCTGCCTCTGGTGGGATTGTCTGAATTACTCTACAGCCCAGCAGCCCTCAGACTTGAAGGACTGCCAGTGTATTAGCTGTCTCACGGAAGTGAGTTGCCCTGTTTTATAGATTAGTTAACTCTCTATTTCTTGTTTTATATATCCTTCTCTCTATATGTGAATATATAAAGAGAATTACTTGTGTCCTGGTTTTGTTTCTCTAGAGAACCCTGTCTAACACACACATTTTACATTCCCAAACAGAAACCTGATATATTTTTACAACTACTCTGTGTCTTTTTCTGTGTTCCATAAAAAAGAGCACCCTATGACATAAATTAAATGAATATTCTGGAATTTAAATATCTTGACCTCTATTATCAATGAAATTAACTGCTGCTGAATTATCCTAATCAGTATCATTTTTTAAAAGAAATGCAATTAACTTCAGAGGACTTATCTTACAGTCTCGAACCTCGCTGGATTATTCTAGTAGTAATTTAATTTTTTTCATTTTCTAGATGCATATTCATGCCACCTGCAATTGTAATTCATTTATATATTCAACCCTATATCTGTATTACTTATTTCTTTTTTGTTTGAGCTGCAATTTCTAATAATATTGATATATGAATTACAACTGTTGTTAATATATTTAGTAAAAATTCTAAAAGGTAGCATTCTTTGTTTTTGTTTTTCTCCTATAAGGGAATGACTCCAAGGAGCATGTATTAGATAGGGCAATTCATGACTTGAAATACATGTACTCTGATAGTGAGTTAAGAAATCTTCAGTCATTTTTGATATAGAGTTATAATTTAGAATAAACATTTGTTTTTGTTGAATGTGTTGGCATTTGCTGAGAAGCATAGAAGACGTTAACATTTTAAGGCTTGCTGTGGTTCTGATAAGTCACATTGGTGATTTCCTGAACTTGCACACATTATTTACATATCAATGGATAAAGTATTGGCCATTTTTGTAATATGTAGATAATTGTGTACCATTTTATAATTGAGATTAACCAAATAGCCCTTTTGTTATTTTCTGTCTAGGTTCTGGTCAAATATCCAACGATGTCTGCAGAAGGGCTTCAGACACTGTGATTTCATAGGAAACACTCAGGAAAATGCGTGAGTTGTATGGGACACTTATACTAAGTAAAATGCGGGCATGTTGCCAGAGTCTATATTTAAAAAATATTTTAAGATTGTCAGAAGATGTAAAACTCTAAGAGAATACCAGAAGTGCTGCTTTAGCTGGGGAGAATTCCTGCTCAGCTCAGGCAGTGCAGCTCATTTCTGTGCTTCCCCTGGAGGCCTTTGAGGGGTTCAGTGTGGCAGGCAGGATAACAGCTCCTCAATGTGTCCAGGCCTTAATCCCCCAAGCTTGTGAGTCAGTTACCTTATGTAGAAAAAAGGAGCTTTGAGGATATGACGAAGCATCTTGAGACTGGAAGCTTATCCTGGATTAGCCGAGTGGGCACTTGGGCACAAAGATCTTCACAAGAGACAGGTGGGAAGGTCAGAGCTGATGTGATAATTAAAGCAGATGGTGAATGGCTGTGGGTCAACAGTCAAGAACTGTAGACGAGCAGCTGAAGTTTGGGTTCTTTTCTAGAGCTTCTAGAAGGAACAGCCCTGTCAACCCCACTAGATGTTTTGAGGCAGATTAGTAAAAGAAACTGCTGAATGACCTGCCTCCTTCTCCCTCCTGTTTCGGAAAGTTCCATTAGGGGTTGATTTTAGAAGGTACTCTCATGTACCCAGATTCAGGACACAACACTTAGGCTATTCTTCAATATATCGTTTGTTTTAATGTTGTTTCTTTTGATATAGTAATCTGAATGGTGTAGTTGATTTTGTTACGGCAACCGGGATGTCATAATCAATTTTGATATTGTTTCTTTTGTGATCAGAACTGCATCTTCTAATGCATGCTTCTCTTAATGTTACCAGAATGTTATAATCAATGCTGTACCCTGTAATGCTCCCTAACCCTCAAAGAATAGTAACATTGATTTTGTTTTTTGATTCTGTCCACCTTTGCTTAAAATGAGTTTGGGTTTTCTTTTTTTTGCCTTAAAAGATGAACTCAAGTGTTGACTCAGGACTGTAGTCAAAGAATCACTGTTAGATTCTAGCCACCTGGTTGTCATGGCATAAAGACTCTCCTAAAGTTATCGAGACATTATAGTGGCTGTCATTTATTTGAACCCGCAACAGCTTGACCTACAAACATTATAAGATAATAAATATCTGCTATGTTAAGACATTGAGTGTATTTATTTATTTTTAAAGCATCAAAAGAACTCTAGTACCCTCCGGAGGCTTCTGAGTTTTAGCATATTTGCCACTATTGGCACCTAGGAAGAACTGAACTGTGCCGGTTGGCATTTTTCTGCCAATTACTGTTCAACTGTGACACCCATGTACATAAAAATGACCAAAAAAATCTCCTTCCTGCAATCACAAAGAAGTGATACATAAAATGTGTCATAATTAGGTGGATAATATTTTTGGATTTTGCATAAGTCACAAGAACAGCATCTTGTTAAAATTATTTTCAAATTTAAATAAGTATAATTTTTACAGTAAAATTTAGCCTCAGTTAATTTTATGCTCGATTCATCTACCTTATCCATTATCTGTATGTAAATTAAAATTAATGATGCCCATTCTTTGCTTTTTTTCTTGATTGAAATGATTATTTCAATGAAATTAAGCTTTCTAAGCACCTTATTTTCTTTTTACACCGAAATGGGAGAGTTCCAGTTAAGCAACTGACATGAGAATAGGGACATTTACCCCCAAAATCCCAATAAAGAAAAATACTTGAAAGAAAATCTTATATTACATATAAGGAAATAAAAATGAACTTTTCTTCCGAATTTCCTATGTCAATGAATATGATAAGATAATGATAGGCACATAGGAAGTTCTGGGAAAATTAGTTTGTAATAAGTAATATTGTAACTGAGATAATTTTTATTCACTTGTGAAGACAGAATTCTTTTCGAGCTACATGGTGTGCTAGTCTTGGTAGACTAGAGAAGCAAATTCATTTATACACACACACACACACACACATATATATATATATATATATATGGAAGAGGTTTATATACAAGAAAAATTGAAAATTGAGAAAACATTCCTACCTAGTCCGATCCAAGGTCATAAATCTGATATTAACCCACATGTCTGATATCGGTCTATAAAGTCTTCTTCAGACTCACAAAACACATGCAATGATGCTGAATGCAAGATTATCAGAACCCAGATGGGTAGAAAGTCTTTGGATCCAGTGGCATTGTAAGCATCTCCGCACTGGCAGGAGTTTCTACCTGACTTTTCTGGCTTCAGAGGTCTGGTTCCATCATGGTAAGTCCATGTGGCTTCTCTTCCAGGATGTTTCACAGGAAGTCATCCTTGTGTCCCTAAGTATCTCACCTCCAAGGGGGAAATATGGCCAGATTTCCCAGAATTCTCAGGAGGAAGCTGTGGTGGTCATGTGCTTATGTTAATTTTATAATTGAGATATAGGAGTGGAGTCTAGCCTGTTAATCTGGAGATAGCCATTGAGTAACCAATGAGGCCTCCGTGTGGGTATGGCTTTCTCCTGAGACTTCTGGAAAATCTCAAAATATTTCCCTCATGGAGATGAGATGCTATCTCCCCAGTTGTTGGGAGTTAGTCTCAGAGACAATGAACTATGGACAAGACAAGATGGCAGTGTCCCAGGAGCTGGAGGAGCCGGAGGAGAAGCCACATGGCTTTACCATGATGGAATCAGATCTCAGAAGCTGGAGAAGCCATGTGGAGATCCCTGCCAGCGCTGAGATGCTTCTACCCCTACTGGAGGCTGTTGATGGACCCTGAGCCCTGGAAGCGAGGAGCCATGGGGAGACCCCTGCCAGTGTCGGGATTCTGCACCCACTGGCCTGTGACTTGGTGAGTCGGATTGAGACTTTGTAGACTCCTATCAGGCATGTGGGCTAATATTGGACTTAGGAATTTTGGCTGGATTGGGTTGGGATGCTCTCTTAATGTCTTATTCCTCTTTTTTGGGGGGGAGGACATCACTGACTTCTGGTGGTCATGGGAGCTACCCAGCCTTGCTCCTGGAGAGCCGCTGCTGGATTTGAACTGCCAAGCCCATGGGCCGCAGTCCCACACTCAACCACTATGGCAGTGGAGCTCAGACCCCCTATTCCTCTTATATATAAACCGTACCATTATACCTATACGTGTGTCTATGAATTGTTTCTCTAGTCTACCTGGACTAACACAGAAGCCATACCTACACAGAGGTCTCTTTGGCTATCTCCAGACTGACAGGCTAGACTCCATCCCTACACTCTTAATCCTCAAACTGATACCAGATGAGATGACTGTCACTCATAGACAACAATAAAAACCAAGTCCAAGTCATGACATAACAGTTGGAAAGAATGGGGGTCAACACAGAACTCAGTTCATTTCCTTAGTGAACATTGAAGGACTAGTATGTCTCAGCCACTGTTCTAGAAATGAGCTGCAAGCAGCTAAGTAGTAACTGTCAATGCCTTCCTCCGCTCTTTCCCCACACCAGTTTTCAGTCTTCTGGAGAAGAAAGCCAATAAGTCAAACAAGTAAGTATACCGCATACTATGTTGTGAGAAAAATTAAAATCTGAGCAGGTTGGGATGCTGGTATATCAGTAATCTAAATACGTGGGTGAGACGATGACATTTCAGTAGCGGCATGCTGATACTAAACCAAGGAAGGTTAAAAAATGCATCCATTTATAGACGTGTTCCAGATATTTCCTTTTAAAAGTGGAAATAGGTATGATAAAATTGAGTGACAGATTATCCACTTTTAGAAGAGCATTATCATGTGGCAACTAAGTGTACACACTGACAGAAGAGTTCCTGAGTTCCACACCGCCTGCCCCACACCTTGACGTCGTCACTAGGATTTGAGTCAGACAGCGCAAAAAAGCTAATGTTGTCAGCCATACTTGTCCCCCATGAACCTTTTCCAACATTGTCAATTTTAATCATCGAACAATATGTGAGGCTGTTGTAAAGTGAGCAACTGTAACACTTCTTGGATGAGATGAACACTAACTAGAAAAGGACATCGTGCTTGGTAGAGGGTAAGCATAAAAGAGGAAAGCCACTAAGGGTATTGATTTACACATTGGCTGCAGCAGCGGAATCAGACATAACAATGATGATGAGGGTGGCATTGGACAGGGCCGTGATGAGTCCTGTCACAGGATTGCTGTGGGTCAGAATGCATTTGACCACAGCAGTAACAGCAAAAATTACTTTGAAAAATATCGCTACTTTGAATCCCATTGCTTACAGCCTTACTAGCTACAGCCCTTTACATTTTTTCTCCATTTTGTTAATACTATTTCATTCTCAAAGAAGGTATTGACAGAGATTGACAGGTGCAACATAATGAAATATTGTAGCTATAACCCCAGACAATCTGACAAAGGCACTGATTTGAAAGTAGCAGCAGCGATGATGAAAGCAGCGATGGCTGTCCATAGAGCATGGAGACACCAATGCCACGACCACGTCGTTGAATGATACGGAAGCTAAGACTGGAGCCCATTAGATTCTTCAAAAGTACATTAACATAGTCTTAAGCATATATATGTGTATGTAAATATATTGGGCTTATGAAATATGTTTTTGTGCTTATAACTGTAAGAATAGGTTTATGGAAAAAAAAAAACCCTCCACAATTCTGCTGAATCACTGCAAAAAGTTTTACAGAAGAATTGTTTTTGTATCTCCCCTCTGAAAACAACCCAGTGTCATCCATACTCTTGGGACCCCTGCCCTGCCCCCCATGATTTGGTCTATTCCACTATAAGCTTTGGCCTTGTTTTAGTTGCTGATAATGAACTTCTCCAAAGAAAGAACATGCTCAGCATATCTTAGTCTGAAAGAACTAAAGACAAAATTAGACCTTCTGCTGACTCTTCTGTACTTATAATTCTATTAACATTTCTTGGAATTATATTATTTTGAAGTGATAGCTGTTCTTTGCTGGCACTTTATTGGTACACTAGGCAAATTATGTCATAAAGTATCACATATGATATCAAAACTTGAAAATGGAGACAGACAAATAAATGATAAACTATCACTTCTTATTAATATATATAATATTGAGAGAATGCTCCAACATGAATGGAAAGCCCATATTAAAATGCATAGTCTGATATTGATACATTTATCTCATATCAGTAGATTAAGAAAAAGTAAAACTTAATAGACACTAAAACCATTTTAAAATCCAATGTATTCCTGTTTTAAAAATCAAATAGCTAAAAATAAATAAAATAACTTTAAAACAAAAATTATTTGTCATTCTTTCTGAATAAGCAAAAGCTCCATGATTAGCATTAAATTGCTCTCTTATAGTTTGGAGAATTTTAGAATGCTTAGAAAAATAGAGTAGAGTTATTCAGGTTTGTCAGGCACAAGCTTGCTTAATTTATTTCAAGGCAGTTGTTGCAAGGTGCACAAATAAGACCTCTAGATATTCATAAGGGCAGGGGAATCAGAATAAACAATTACCAATAAATGATAGTTCAATGATTGCACCTCAACTCTCTGGGCTCTTGGTTTTTACCTTGAACAAGAACTGCGAGGTTGGTGATTCAAACCCACCAGTTACTCCATGGGAGAAAGATGAGCTGTCTGCTCCTAAAGATTTATATTCTTGGAAACCCTATATAGAACCAAAATACATGTGCTTTGTTTGGTTTTGGTTTAGAACTCAGTGGAGGTACCTTGTAATTATAGTCCAAAGTCAGCACAGTGGTCGGAAACTCAGTTTTGTCTCTGCCTTCTGTGGGATTAAATCAGGACTCTTCCACAATTATATATTCCCCAAAAAACTAAGCAAATAATAGCAACCTTTTATCAGAATTTGGTGTGGAAGTCAGAAGTCTCACAAAAGATAGGGCGAACCCCCTACTTTTAGGACAATGGGTCACTCCTCCTGAAAGCTTTAGCTAAAGTCTCCCGCCCAAGGACAATCAAGGCTAGGTTCACCCATCTTGTCACATGGGGACTTCATACTTCCTATTATGTGTACACCCCTGCTCATCACCTTCCTGTGACTGTACAACCCTTTCCTGTGAGGTATGTCCTTACCTGTAATTAGGAGCCTTGCATAGTGCCAAAAGGCTTGAGCACAAGAAAGAAGGCCCCGCTCTCGGGTCCGGCCTGTAAGTGCTTGATGCTCTTGGCCCCTCTCCGTCTCCTCCCCATCTCTCCACGTGGACCACCTGAACACGGGCTGAGGTGAGCATGCTATCATGATATGTACCTGACTCCTATTATTCCTTTCTTTCTCATGCTTTCTATAACTTTATTATAATAAATAATAATTATTGCTGTCCAATTGTGTCTATTGAACCTGTGATGTGTGTATCAGAGACTGGCCATTCTTGGCATGTATATGAATTTTATATGACTTAAAAATTTTTTCATACTGACTACACATGAAAATGACCAACATGACCACAAGATATACTCCCCCCTCCCCAAGGACTAGAGAGTAGTTAAATGACTAATCTTTCCTTCAAGATTTGAGATTATGAAGTTGTTTAGTTTAGTTTACATTCTATTTTCTTATGTCACCACATGCCTGGTAAATGTGAACTTAACTTTCTTATGACTTACATGTTTCTAATCACTTAATGTTTGACAGCCCCACAAAGGGAGACATCTTTCTAAGTTTTATCACAAATGTACATATATACCTTATGGGATTTGAGACCAACATAGAAACTTACAAAACATTTTATCTAACTTCTAGAAGGTTATGTAGTATTCCAGAAGGTCAATGTAATTAGACATTGTTCCCACAGCATCCTCTGATAATTCAAATCAAAGCTTGAATCTTATTCTCAATTCTTTCATCTCGAGATATTTTGAGTGTGTTCTTCCTGTTTCATTTTTTAACTCCGAATTTTTATACTTCATCATAATATTTTACTGTCTTCTCTAGATATCCTGTAAGATATTCTATTCAGCTCTTTTACTTCATAATTCCTTCCATTTGCTTTAGGTACTCCATGATTAAGAGTAGGCAGAGTCTCTTCTGACCCTCAGTGGTCTTTTCTTTCTTTCTCATGACTTCTATGACCTTTTGCTTTTTTCAATGTGCGCTCTCTATGTTGTCTCCACAGCTCTCAGGCCATCCGTCACCAGTGCTCAATGCATTCAATGTGTTCCTGAACTGATCTCAATTTAGGTGACAGACACTGAAGGTTGTGCTTTGCTCTCGTGGGATGCTTGGATTTTCTTCAACCTGCACTTGCACTTGAGCAATTTATGGACTGTTCCACAGCTGCCTGCTGTCCTCATTTTGGCGGCGGATATCAAGCTTTTCGCCATTTTCTTGTCTCACAGATGTAGTCGCTTTGATTTTAGTACATTCCATCTGGTGAGTTCCCTGCATAGAGTCACCGTTTATGTTCTTAAAAACGGAATTTACAATGAAGTAGTTGGACTTGAAAAATCTGATTTTGCAATTTCTAACTTAATTTCTATCTGCAAGGCTATATTTTCTAACACTGATTCTTCCTGTTTTCAACCTTAACATTCCAATTGCCAATAATTATCCATGCATCCTGATTGCATGCTCCACCTACTTCAGACAGAAGAAGTTGGTGGAATTCTTCAGCCTCATAAAAAATTTTAGCGCGTGGTGTGAAAATTTACATATCAATTCCATTAACTGGGCTTCCTTGAATGTGTGTAGATATAATCTTCTCATTGGTAGCATTCTACTTCAAGATAGACCTTGAAATGTTCTTTTTGAAAATGAATTAGACACCATTCTTTGTATGTTTTATTGACTATGCAAAGGCATTCAACTGAGTGAATCAAAATAAACTATAAATGACATTGAGAGGAAGGGAATTCCAGAAAACTTTATTGTGTTCATGTGGAATGTATACATGGACCAATAGAACAAGGAAGGATTGTGTGGTTTAAATAAGGAAAGATGTGTGTCAGGATTGAATCCTTTCACCATAATTATTCAGTCTGTATGCCGAACAAATAATCTGAAAAGCTGGACTCAAACTTAACCATTTTTAGGCTGGAGTAACTGGGAGTGTTTTGTTTTGTCGGGTCTCTATGGGTCTTCACCCACAAGAAGGAGGAGGAGGAGGAG
>PVJH01028712.1:0-26990 GCA_004026705.1 Nesogale talazaci
CCAAGTATACTTCAGTTTTACTTGTACTCATTTTTAGCCACTCAAACCAATATTGGATTTGAGGGGTAAGGAAACAAGATATTTTTTTTCTTATTCAAGAAGCGTTTTCTATTTTACTTCTCTCTCTAGTGTTAAAGACAATCTTCAAGGACACACTCACTTCTATAACAAGCCCCAAGCATGTAAGGCAAAATCTCACTATCCTTAAGGTGCCTTTTCCAAGACAGGTTTGCTGTTCTTCTTGCAAGCCATATTATATTCAATATGTTCTTACAACACATTTTTTTGGTTTTCTTTATATAATATTCATTTTTTAATGTACACAATGTGAGTGAAAATGTCTTTGATCAATTATACTTTAATCATCAATGTGACATACTTTCCTCTTTTTAACTTCTTTTTTAATTTAAAGAAGTAATTTGCAGTAGATTTTCACAATGTAAGATGTTATTTGACTTCTGGGTATTGCCTTCTGGAGCCACTGTTTGTGGGTCCAGGTGATGCAAATCTTTTGTAGCTTCATTATTTTCTCTGTTTCTATGTGTTTACTTGTCCATTTGTAAGCATTTTTGCTCTATTTGTGGTTGGGACGGGGTCGAGAGGAGATAGAGCTTCGGTAGGGATGACAGGTCTATATCGTCTTTATTGGAAGGTAGGGAAGGACTTTTGGGAAGGGAAGGGGCAGCAGAGAAAGGGACAGGGACATTTTGAGGGAGGTCTTTAAGGCCCAAGAGTTAGGCCAGGAAAGCCCCGCCTGGCAGTGAGGCAGTGGGACATACATAGGTCTTGAGTGAAGGACATACGTACTGATAAGGGGAAGGAGGCTTTCTGGTGGTGCGTGGCTGGGTCTGAGTCAGGATATTATCTGTGATCACTTCTTGTCTTCTGCAGATCCACTTCCTGGAACTCTGAAGGAAGAGGCTTGTACAGCCTTGGCCCTGAGAGATAAGTTCAATGAAAGGGCTATGCTCTTTGGGGAGATAAGCCCAATTAAATGCCCAAGGCAGGGGTCACAAAGCTCAGCAGGTTGTTCATCTTCTTGTGAGGCTGGGGCAAAGGCTGCCAGGGCCGCACCTGATTTGATCCCGGCCCAAATAATGGTCAAATGCAATTTGTACTAAAGATTACAGTCTTTCCATTTCATTATTCAAACATTCTACCTCACAATGACACTATTCCAAAGCCTTCAATGTCACTGAGTTGATGCTGACTCAGACAGACCCTAGCCTAAGATTTGCTGGAACTCTTTACCTGAGTCGATAGCCCTGTCTTTCTCTAGCAAAAGTGGCTGCTAGTTTTGAACTGCAGACCTTGCAGTTTGTAGCTAAACAGGTAACCATTATGCAATCAAGGCTCCTCTAGACAAAGTAAAACTTCTTCTGAGAGTTTTCAAGCATGGGAGTCCTTACAGATGTAGAAAGCCTTCATTACAAGGCTGGTAGTTTTGAAATTCTGGACTAATGTAGGCAAAAGGAAATTTATTCGACAAGTCCCCACCCCTACCCCCAAATGATGCTATGTTTCTAAATAGGAGAAATATATGTCCCATATACTTTGCAAAGTATCTGAGAAAAAAAAAAACATATGAAGAACATGGCAATTGAAATCGGATGTAACTCATAATAGTCTGAAATATTCAGATTCAGAAGTATGATTACATTGTTAGCAATACCTCCTGCACTATCAACTGCTTAGGTGCCCTGGCCAAGGTCATCCATGACAATTTTGGCATCATGAAAGAACTCATGACCACAGTCCATGCCATCACTGCCATCCAGAAGACTGAGAATGTCCCTGTGGGAAACTGGTGTGATGGCTGAAGGGTTGCCCAGAACATCATCCTGGCATCTACAGGTACTGCCAAGGTTGTGGGCAAGGTCATCCCAGAGCCGAGTGGAATACTCACTGCCATGGCCTTCTGTGTTCCCAACCCCCAATGTGTCTTTCATGGGTTTCATCTGCTGTCTGCAGAAAGCTGCCAAGTACGATGATATCAAGAAGGTGGTGAAGCAAGTGGTCAATGGTTCCCTGATGGGCATCCTGGGCTACACTGAGGACCAGGTTTTCTCCTGTGACTTCAATAGTGATGCCCACTTTTCCACCTTTGATGCTGGGGCTGCCATGGCCATCAATGTCAACTTTGTTAAGCTCGTTTCCTGCTATGACAATGAATTTGGCTACAGCAACAGAGTTGTAGACCTCATGACCCACATGGCCTCCAAGGAGGAAGAGGCCCCTGGACCACCAGCCCCAGTAACAGCACTAGAGGAAGAGAGATCTTCCGCTGCTGGGGAGTCTTTGTCCCCCACTCAAGCCCCCAACACACTGAGAATATTCCATCCAGACCTCCCAAAGGAAGGGGAGGGGCTTAGTGAGCTCGATCCTGTCATGTACCATCAATAAAGTACAGTGGGTAGAACTTCTTTGGTTCCCTTGGCACTCTAAGCATCTCAGGTTTGTCAGGGGTCTCCAAGTGGTTTCTCTGGTACCCACGGATGCAACAGGGTAGTTTCATGTGACTTCTCTTCAGGCATGTCTCACGGGGAGTGAGCACAGAGAGAGTATCTCCCATCTCCAAGAAGGAAACACCGGTATCCCCAGAATCCTTAGGGGAAGGTCGTGCCCACACAGAAGCCTCTTGGCTATGACATGATTGTCAATGTAGACTCCACCCCTTCTCTCTTAATTCTCTTAAATACCAAATTCACACCAGATTATGCAACTATCCCATATAGTTTTTTTTTGTTGTTGTTGTTCACTTTGCTTTTTTACACAAGGAAGAGTGAGATGGGCTACAGTAAAAATTGGAGAATCATTTCATACCTCAGGAATACTGCATAATGGAGGAAGAAAAAAACAGTAAAAGTGGGAAAATAATGAGAAAGTGTATCTGCCGGGACTTCATGAGGCTCCTAAATGTGCTTCAGCTCAGTTACCCATTGCTTACCCCTGCCCCATAAGGAATTTTCCATGTGTAGGTTGCTTTCCTAGAAATCAATTTTTTGATGAAGAGTTTATGTATCTGAATAATATTGTTTAGGAAAATAGTGAATATATTATTAATTCTATTAGAATAAATAAATTTCTCATGGATGGAGTATAACCAAAGTTCTTTACAGAAACAAAGATATCATGACTTCCCCTTATATACTTTTACCAAGATATCAGAAGGAACCAAGGTATCAGAGGTTCCACCTCTCTATAGAGAGATGCCATCCTTTATAAAGTAATGGGCCAACAAAAATGGCTTATCAATAGAATGTATTGACACAGTGATTTCAACAAGGCTCTCAAACAGATATGATTCTGAGCAGGAAATTAGAATTAGAGTTTGGAACCAACTTGCTGGCACATAATGCAGATATGTGTATGGACAAGCATTTCTCTGGGAGGTTTGAGTTTGGGCTACAACTTCTTTAATAAGCAAATGTATTATCTATACAACAAGCACAGCTTCCTCCAGAGTCTTCCAGGAAAAGAATAATTGCCTGTAGCTGTTCCTGAAAGATCACACATAGAAATTTGACTTGAGACTAGACCTATCACAATCTAAATATTCTCTAATTAGATTATTTATAATAACAAAATTATGGATAAATATAAAACCAAGTAATATAGATAAATGTACAATTCATCTTTCTGTGAAAGAGCCTCTCAATAGGCTATATTCTGTGTGATTTATTACATACAGGATCTGATAAAAGAACTATAGAAAAATAAAGCATATTAATGCATACCAATTAATGATGTGCATTTAGTTTTGAATAATAAAATAACACGAGTTAAAATTTTTTTTCGTTTTTAAATTTTTTATTATGATTTAAATTTGAGTAAATTGGTTTTCCATTCAGCAATTCACATTGATTGCAGTTAAGGAATACCAGAACTCTTTACTTCTGTTCTCTGTTTTTCCATTATTCATCCTTTCCTGTCCCTTCTTGCTTTTGTATGCTTGGCAATTCCCAGGAATATACACCTCTTGCATTTTATTTCTTCCTTCCAAGCCTGTATAATTTTTGGCTGAAAGTTAAGTCAGAGGAAGGAGTATTATTCTGGGAGTGAAGAGTTACTTAGGGCCACAGTAGAGATCACAAGTATTCATCAGACCAGTAAGTCCAGTCTGTTTTTATGATTGGGGTTTTGGTTCACTTTGTGCCCCCACTCCACTCAGGTCCCACTTTTGTGATCCTTTTCAAGTAATTCACAGGGGTAGCTGGGCATCATCTAGTTTTTCTGTTATCAGGGTTGTGGAGGCTAAAGTGCCCGGTGGTCCACTTATCATATGGAAAAGTTGTTTCCAAGCATCTGTTATTTTCTTCATTATGTTTACTTTTGTGCTGTCTCTGGGGGATAACAAAGACCATGCAGGTGGGGTAGTAGGCACTATTGGCATCTGGGTAGATGCTCTACTGCTTGATGGCTCTTTTGGGCATTGGAATCAGGAAGAGCAATGAGGTGCCCATGTACTGTGGGGAGGTCTCGATGTCCTTCTCCCAATGATGGGCCATGTCATGAGACAGACAGCACTTCATAGCATAGGTAGCCACTTAAGTCACAAACGTCTAGTCCTACACAACCCACGCCAAACTCTGGCGCTTCGTTTTGAGAGCAGTTACTTACATTCACACCATTGAATGGACTTCTAATTAAGAATTTTAGCATGCTGAATGATACTTGACTACTAGACATAACATTTTACACATGCAAGTCGCACAAAGGGTGACTTTCCTGTGTGAAATATCTAATGTGCTGTAAGCATTATTTCTGGCTGAAAACTTTACCACATTCACTACATACATGTGAACTTCTCCTGAGCATCAGTTTGCTGATAAGCAGTGAGTTCATTGTTCAAATAAGTTTTCCCACATTGATCACATATATGGGTTTCATTTCTGTTTAAAATGTCTATGTGTGTTAAGGTGTCACTTCTGGCTGAAAGTTTTACCACACTGACTGCATACATAAGGTTTTTCTCCAGTATGAATTCACTGATGAACAGTGAGAGCATCCCTCCTGAGAAAGGCTTTAACACACTCACTGCATACATAAGGTTTTTCTGCAGTATGAATTTGCTGATGAACAGTAAGATGATCCTTTCTGATAAAGTTTTACCACATTCACCACATACGTAGGGTTTCTCTTCAGTATGAGTTCGCTGATGGACAGTGAGGTCCTTCTTCAAAGAAAAGGCTTTTCCACTTTCACAACACACCTGGGGTTTATCCCCAGTATGAATGCATTGATGAACAGTGAGGTTCTTCCTCCAAAGAAAGGTTTTTCCACATTTATCACATACATGCAGTTTCTCTCCAGTATGAGTTCACTGATGAACAATGAGTTCAGTCTTCATGATAAAGGATTTTCCACATTTACCACATATGTGGGGTTTCTTTCCTGTGTGAAATGTCTGATGTGCTTTAAGGCATCACTTCCATGTGGAAGTTTCACCACACTCACTGCACACATAAGCTTCTTCTGCTGTATGAATTTGCTGATGAGCACTGAATTCATTCTTCATGATAAAGGCTTTTCCACATCTACCACATACATGGGTTTTCTCCCCAGTATGAGTTCGCTGATGAACAGTGAGACTATTCTTCCAGCTAAAGGCTTTTCCACATTCACCACATACATGAGGTTTTATTCCTGTGTGAAATGTCTGATGTGCTATAAGGGATTGCTTACAGCTTAAGGCTTTACCACACTGACCACTTACATAATGTTTTCCTCCACTATGACTTTGCTGATGAGCAGTGAGTTCATTCTTCAAGATAAAAGTTTTCCCACATTTACCACATACATAGGGTTTCTCTCCAGTATGAGTTCGCTGCTGAACAGTAGAGTATTCTTCCAGATAAAGGATTTCCCACACTCACCACATATATGGGGCTTCTTTCCAGTATGGGTTCACTGATGAACAATGAGAGGAGTTTTTGTGATAAAGTCTTTTTCACACTCATCACATGCATGGGGTTTTTCCCCTGTATGGGTTCGCTGGTGAGTGCTGAGAACAGTCTTCCTGATAAAGGCTTTTCCACATTCACCACATATGTGGGGTTTCTTTCCTGTGTGAAGTGTCTGATGTGCTGTAACCTATCGCTTTCGGCTGAAGGCGTTACCACACTCACCACATACATAAGGCTTTTCTCCAGTATGAATTTGCTGATGAAGAGTGAGACCCTTCTTCTTGGTAAAGGCTCTTCCACATTCACCACACACATACGGTTTCTCCCCAGTATGAATTTGCTGAACAATGAGCATATTCTTCCTGCTAAAGGCTTGCCCATGTTTTCTACATACATGGGGCTTCTTCCCTGTGTGAAATATCTGATGCTCTATAAGGCATCATTTCCAGCTGAAAGCTTTACCACACTCACCACATACATAAGGTTTTTTTTTTCCTGTATGAGTTCGCTGATGATCAGTGAGAACTTTCTTTGTGACAAAGACTTTTCTACATTCACCAGATATGTGTGGCTTCTCCCCAGTATGAGTTCGCTGATGAGTAGTGAGCATATGCTCCTTGATAAAGGTCTTTCCACATTCACCACATACGTGGGGATTCTTTCCTGTATGAAATGGCTGATATTCTGTAAGGCACTGCTTTTGCCTGAAAGCTTTATCGCACTCACCATATACATGGACTTTCTCTCCACTCTCAGTTCACTGATGAGCAGTTAAGATCATGGCTGCTAGTGAAGCCTTTCCCACATTCAATGCCTGCCACAAGTTTTCTGATGTCTTGGAGAAATGATTTACCATGATAAGCTTTGCCACATTCTAAGCATGCGTATAGTTTTTGTTCTTTATGAGCTGTTCAATAATGTGCAGTAAGTTTGAATACTGTGTTGAATTCTTGCTAGCACTGATTGCATTCATAGGTCTTATTTAGTTTATCAATGAAATGATTCTCACAGAGGAAAGGATCCTTTATGAAGGTGTTCTGACCTTTATTGTGTATACCGGGTTTCTCACATTTTTTTTTCCATTTCCTGATGCTGAATGCACTGTGATTTCATATTGGATTTCTCACACACACAGAATTTCAATACAGTACAAAATTTGTCTTCTTCAACATTTAAAAAAGATTTCTCATCTCCATTGAGTACAAATGACTTCTTTATTTTGCTATTACTCTTTTGATTCACTATTGGAATGACTAAACCTGGTTTTACTTTTTTTCATATTTGTTAAATAGCTCATAGTTTTCCTTTAGAGCAAAATTGTTTTCATGGTGAAGAAGAATATTTTCTAATGAATTAAATTGATTGAATTGTTTGGTTTTATCCATGATCCTTTCATGTTGCGACTGATGTAGCAAATAATCATCACTTTCAGGATCTCTGAGCTGTGGCCATTTTCTTTGGTCTCTGGGACACTGGGGATGCTATATTTTTGTCTTATCTTGTTCACTCAACTCTAATGATGTTCACAAACTTCAAACACTCATGAGGACATTCCAGAAATAATAACATCCAATCCAGGCACTTCTTCCTGCTTCCTCTAAGCTGCTTGTGCTCCAAAACCACAGACTTGGATCACTTGCGGTACTCTTGTCCCTGGAGTGAATATCCAGTTCCTCTACCCTGCCTTTCCCAACAACTGTTGGTCCTATTGTTTGCTCCTCCAGAGAGACAAATATGTTGGTGGAGATTTAAGCACCAGGAACTGCAGTTTAGGATGTTATATCTGTCTCTTCCACTTCATGTAAAGGACGAATTTTCCAGAATGTCCATGCTTGATGAGCTCTAATCTCCAGCCATGAGTTAAACTTTTGCAGTGATAAAAATGTTCTATATTTTCAGATGTTGATAGATGCCAATATTCATTGAACAAATGAATGAATCTGTATGTTAGATGTATACATTTTATCACATATATATTATGACTTAATAATTATTGGAAGTTAAGAAAATTCTCCCGGCCTGTGTTTATATCAAAAAAACGAGGTAAGAGAAAGTAGGCAAAGGCCTACCTAGACAATATTTGACAGAAAAATAATGTAGAAAATGTTTGCAATCCTAAATCAAAAGGAACTGCCAGAAATTCAAGAAACTTTGAAGAATAGAAAAAGTCATGTAAGGAGGGATATCATTTTTGACGTCTCATAAATCTTTGTTTAAAACTAAGCCTAAAATGTATGTCCCTCTGTTTTATTTACAATGAAACATGTTTTATTGAGTTGATTACAACAAAGTATAGGTAATATTGTAAAGCATGAAAGTTCCAGATTTCAAGCACAATTTTACCTAGACCAATCACTTCATAGCTTATCTTCCTTCTAAAATTTTCAGATTTTCTCGATCTTTATTCTCTTTTTTACCACTCTCCTTCCTATCTTCTCTTTTCTCTCCCTTTTTTGTCCACTATTCCTTTCTATATTTTTCTGAAAGTTCTAATAATTATGTAGTGCTAGCATATTTCTAAATTTATTACAACTCCCCTATTGATTAATAACTGAGTATGCTTTTGCTGTTTTCCTCATGTATATTTTCAATAAAACATCCTTTTTAAAAATTCTGCCCATTTTTACAGGTTTTGCTTGTTTGTTTTATTACTGCTGAATTTAAGCAATTTCATTAACCTGTGTTGAAAGTCCATTAGTACTGAAAGAAAAAAAACTCAAGCTATAGTAAAGGAAGTTTGGAAAAGAAAAAAATACAAAAAATCTTTGCAGGGGTTTACAGAATGTCAAAGGAACTGCTTTCACAAATACACGCAGCCGTGAGGTTGTGGAAGCTCATTTGCTTTGGAAGAAATTTGTAAGATGGCTACCTGGCCAAGCAGCTAGAAGAAAGAAACCCATGGTCTTGCCTCTTCCAAATAATGGCTATAGTATATTGTGGAAATTGTAAAATCATCATGTGCTTGTAAGATTTTGCTGAGGATAATTTTACCAGACTACAGAATTACATAAACAGGCAACTGCCAGAAACTCAAGCAGAATTTAGATGAGGACACAGAAAGGTATATACTTGCTCATATCAGATGAAGCAAGATGCTGTCGTAATTTTTTATCAAAATATTTTCTTTCTACTTGAGTCCCAGCATTTTGAGCTCCTCATCCCCCCTCCCTCTGTCTCTCTCCCTCCCCCCATGTCCCCTTGATGATTTATAAATTCTTTTTTTTTTCATGTCTTACACTGACTTCTGTCCCATTTCACCCATTTTATGATGAAGTGAAGTGACATTCTCTTACAGAGGGCTTGCAGGGGGGAGATGAGTCAGTTAAGGTACGATGTAGTAACAATGAAATGTGCAACTTTCCTCTAGTTCTTGTATGCTGCCTCCCACCCACTATCATGATCCTAATTCTGCTAGACAGTTCCACAAAGACCAGGGGATGTACACTGGAGTTGGAAACATGGGGAATTTAAGATAGATGATCCCTCAGGACTAGTGGGGGGAGTGGTGATACTTGGAGGGTGGATGGCTGGTGGAATAGAAAGAGGCAACCAATTTCAAGGATCTACATATGGCCTCCTCCCTGGGGTACAGACAACAGGGAAGTGAGTGAAGGGACACATTGGACAATTCATGATATGAAAAGGTAATAACAATTTGTAGATTATTGGGGATTCATGGGGGAGGGGAAGTATGGGGAGCTGATACTGGGGGTCTGGGTGGAGGGAGGATGTTTCGCGGGTATTGATGGCAACAAGTGTGCCAATGCAGTCTGCATACAGTTGGTGTATGTATGCATCATGATGGGAGTTGTATGAGCCCCCAATAAAATGATTTCTTTTAAAAAATGAGGGGAAAGGAGGAGCTTATAACAAGGGCTCAAGTAGAAAACATTGGGAAATGAAGATCGCAACATGTGTACAAATATTCTTGATAAAAGTGATGCATTGAATGTTATAAGACCTGTTAGAACTCCCAGTAAAATCATTGGGAAAAATTATGACAGCATATGTATAGATGTGTTTGACAAAATGGATATATGTATGGATTGTTTTAAGCGCTTTCAGAACCCTCAATAAAATTATTTAAAAAGAAACAGAAAAAAAGATGCCACTTTGGAGACTAAGATGTACTTGATGAAGGTGTAGCACATTCAATTTCCAATAGTGTGTCAAATCAGGACATTGAAGAAGCAATACCAAAGAAGAACTGATGTAATCTTTGAATTAAGGTGTTAGGGAAGAATATTAAATATATGATGATCTGGTAGAAGAATTAACATATATTTCTTAGAAACTGTGCACTTCTACACTGAAGGATTATAAATTATAAGCTGAAGTCAAAGAAGGGAATAGTATCAGAGCCTGAATTTGGAGAAGTCGGTTTGCTGAAGCTTGTGAATGAGAGTGAAAGCCCAAGATAGATTCGTTGGCACTACAAAGGCATAAGTCTCCAGTGATCTCCCATAGCAGTAGGGTGGGAAGAAAGTGGTTACTAAACAGACTGCATTAGAGAGATGAGTATGGAAGTTCAAAGCGACATACCTGACTTGAACACTTAAAATATTGTCAGTTAATTCCAATCTCTGAGGCATACTTGATCTGATCTGGTTTTCTTTTCAAAAATTTTTTTGTTTTGCTTTTTGTTTGTTCATATTGAGATTTATCACATGTGCTATGTTATCATGGTCACTCTCATGAATTTGTGTTATATGTTTTCGTGGTTTTTGGTAGATGAAGGCCAAGATTGATGAATCTATTGAGACAGCAAGTAGACTAAGGGTTTCTGTGTCTGCACGGGGTCGGTGGACAGTCATGGAAGGGTCATCTAAGGGCCATGACTATAAGTAGTCCAGGAAGGAAAAGAATATTTTCAAACTCATTGTGTTGAAACTGTACAATATTGCTTGATGTGATTTAATTATGGAATGATATGATGTTTGTATTAACTCCCAATTTAGAAATAATAAAAGAAAATATGCACTTCTAAAATAATTAGAATGGAGAGAATTTATCTCATTGGCTTTTGACATATTACCTGGAAGAACATATCCTTTTAGAAAGATATCATGCTTCATAAAGCAGTTAGAATAAAGGACGAATACCCTTGATGAAATGAGTTGACACAGTGGTTACAATAACTGGTTCAAACATAACATTATTGCTCAGTTTTGAGAATGACTCAGGGCGACGTACTGTTTTCTTCTGCTGTACATGAGTTCACTATGCCTTGACTCCTCGATGGTGCTAACAGTAACAGACTCCTAATTTGCAGTAACAATGTAATGAAAAAAAAGCCGATAGAGAGATCAGATCATGTAAAGTCATTACTATTCCCTACTCATATTTCAATGGTAAAGTTTCTGAGCTAAGTTACCATCTTTAAATAGCAATTCGTGTCCCTAAGGCCTATGAGATCCGACTTCAAGATTTGCTGCTTTGATAGACTGAGCAGTAACATATTTTCTTCAACTCAAAAGGAGAAAATTGTCTCTAGATAAGTGGATCATGTATTCATATTTTATTTGAAATGGGTTTTAGTAGCAAACCATAATGCACACTGTTAATTACAGTGCATATTTTGGCAAGCTTGAAAATTTCACCTGCATACTAGTAAGATAACATGCTAAGGTGGGTATACAGAATGCAGTGAGGGCAGAATCTAACTCGATCTGATTACACAAAAGGGCAGGAAAATGAAACTCATTAGCCCATGACAGATTTCTATGAGACACAGATCAAATAGGACTATACACTTCAGCCTTCTTTACCAACCATGCCTCCCAAGGGACTTTTGGCTATTCTGCTGGGTTTCAGGATTCATTACAATGTCCTTAAAAACATGCCAAGAAATTGGTGATTATAGGATGGAGGGAGGAAGCCATCAGGTTAGCTGGTCAGGACCAGAAGTGCTCAGGACGCCGCAGTTCTCCAGCCGGAGGTGCCTATTATCAGCTGTGCTCACAGACACACTGCTTTCTGGGCCTTAGTCACTCCGTCATGGAAACATTTGGCCTCTAACCTAATGAGGCGTATGTTTCAAAGCTCCTTTAGAGCTGCTGATGAATGCCCAGAGGCTAGTAACTCCAACCAAAGTCTCTGTCTGAGGGCGCTCCGCTCACTCTATAAGTGAAACGAATTCTACAAATTAAATCCCTGTAGGCATTCTTGATCTTAGCCCCCTGCTATATGTGTCATTTCTACTCTGCACACATGAGATAGCTACGAGTTCCAGTTAACCAGACAGTAAATAACAATGGTAACGCTACGTTTCTTTTTAAACTGGCTGCTGTGTGTGTGTGTGTGTGTGTGTGTTTAATTGATCGTTGGAGCTATAACTAAGAACTCAATCATATAAAGAAAGGTTGTGTAATCATCACCACAATCCACTCTGGATTAATTAAGGTGACCAGATGTCTGGTTTTTTTTAACAAATTTTCTGTGTCCTGCGGCGATTTAAAATAAAAATAAATATATTACAACACTATTTTTGCACTCTATGAAAATTTTGTTGCTCTAGATAGACCAATTTTTTTAATCAAGAACACCTCTCCCGGTCAATGGTGTCCTGCCTAAAATCTGCTCACAATTATTTTCTGTTTCTACTCTTTGTACCTTCAGGTAATTATTAATCAGTTTCTCTTTTTCTAGGTCCCCACATCATGACGCACATGGGACTGACCCTCAGGAGAACACTAGTGCTATACGTGCCGCAGCAGAGTTGGGCAAAGTTATCAAATGGTGCCAAGCTATCCAATGAAGGGAGGGAGGGAGGAGAAAACTTATGAATATTTCCAAAGAGTGAGAGAGATTTGGGATAGCCAATTAGCAACATGCACCACTTTGCTTAGCCAGGCTCAAATCTTAACATGCCAAATACACATGACATCCTTTATGTCCAAGGCACTTTTAGTACCTCTTTGTCATGTTCTCACATTTATAAAACAATACTTCTTTTCCCTCATAATATCTGATCAGCAGATTCTCTCTCTTTCCTATTCAATCTTATATTTCCAGATCAATTTATGGTATATAAAAAGTACTCAATTATTATCTTAAGTAACTAATGGCATAAGAGAAGAGCAAAAATACATCTTATTTCATAAAGATTATTATAATTATGATTACAATGCATAACGCTGTATTTTGAAATTTACATAGCAAACAACATTTTATTATTCATTGTTGCTGTTTTAGGTGATACTGACTTGGTTCCAACTTGTAGTAAGTTTATATGCAATAGTAGGAAATATTGCCTGATCCCAGATCATCCTCAAAAGTGTTATTTAATTTGGTGATATTCTTAAAATTTAGAATATTTAAAAGATAAGATGGCTAATGAATTCTATTCATTTTTAAAATTACTAACCTTAAGTTTATGAGGAAATTCAAAATATTTAGTAAAAAACAATGAAATTCAGCAGTGAAGCTGCTTCAACGTACATGGATAATAACCAGGTAGTAGAGGCTATGTGTCTAGTTTCTAACTATTCCCTTTAGACCAATCTTGTTAGTGATGTGATTATTCACAACAGTGGATTTTCCAACTTAGAAGTTGTATTTGTGGGATTCTTTGTAGAGAATCAAACAGCATTACATCTATGTAGTTTTTTTTTTTTATCCAATGAGTAGCTTGAATTGTATTTCAAGAAGGAGAATCAATGCTTTATGTTTTCAGAATTGAAGGTTAAAATGGGAAAGGACAACCCAGTATTTACTTTCCCAGTACATCTTAGTTTTCTAACATCACCCTCTCATCTTCTGACAAATACACACCAAGCTATAATCAGATGAATATACAAAAAACAATCTGTTTTACAAGTAACACAGCATTTCAAAATATTAACTGATATGCTTTGCTGTAAAGGTTGTTTTCTACAATTTTGTTTATTCTATATTGATTTATCCATCCAGATACTGACTAGTTAGTCCTTTTTCTTAAATTAAGGATGATATGACAGCAAGGAAAAATATTTTTGTTTGTTTTTTAAAACTTCAAAAGCCTACCTATAGAAAGACCCAACCAACCAACAAATGAACGATTAATGTAAATGAGAGATTGGTGGGAACATATAAAAACACTTTGATAGTTCACATATTCATTAAACTTTTTGTTCTTGAAGAGAAAAAAAATGACACACACACACACACACACACAAACGCACACACGCCAATCCCAAGAGGAACACTGCCTTAATCTTAGCGGGGTAGAAACTAGAGATAGTAAAATCTCCATATGAGAATGAGGTATTTGCTAGTAGAAAGTATCTTTCTTTAGATAAATGCAAGTTAAGAAGATCTCAGAGGTGAAGATAAGATGGACCTTCAATTGTTAGAGATGATTTATTCTAAGAATTAGCTAAAAAAATTAGGTTTTCCCAAGCCCCTGAGAGTAGCATGGAACTAAACAAGCCTTATATAATGCTTTAGTTTTTCTTACCCCAGGGCAGTGTGATTAAAAAAAAAAAAAAAGAATGATGTGGTAGGTTTACAAAGTCACACAGGAAGAACTTCCTTGTGAGAAATTTAAAATACTGCAGCAGTGACCTGCATGGATAAATGATTAAGATCTGTACAGGGTAATAACAGTAGACACCTCAAGAAAAATAGCAGAAGACTCCATATTTTTTGCCAGCCCCTGCCACTCCCCTTTCCACAGTTCTTGCATATTAAATACAACCCTGAGAAGAAAGCAGGTGATTTTAGTTAGCTGGAAATAGTAGAGATGCTGTCTTTGATTACAGAAACATATTTATTGCACTAATTTTTACAGGAAAGCAATGTATATACAACTTGTTCACTAACTCTTACTTAAATTTAGAAAAGGCATAGAGAGCAGACTCTAAGGGATGCTAGACTGACATAAATGAGACCCAAATGCTACATTTCCCATTCACACATTTATGCTATATTTCCTCCATCTATTTTATCTAGAAAATAAAAGCTATGAAATCAAGCCATGTTTATTATGTTCCACATACTTTTATTTATATGATTATTATTATCATTATGAAGTTTCCTAGCAAATATACTATAGTTTCAATAAAATCATAGGGAAACTATTGTCCTCTTTACAGATTAAAACAAAACAAAACAAAGAATTTAGCTAAAATTGCTCCAAATTTTACTTAGTAAAAATTTTTAAATAATAGAGAAAATGTTCTACATTTGTTTATCATAGCACATTGTCAAAAGAAGAGATCTTGCAACCTAAAGCTTATTCTGTAGCAAATACTTTAATATATATAAGCTCCAAAGAGATAAAATGGTTAGTTTCACATCTCTTGTAATTCCATGGTTGACAAAATGAGTATTAGCTACAATAACTTTAATGTGTTACATATTATTTGTTTTAAAGCAAAATTTATCTTCAAAGGTAATCATTCAACCAATTGAGAACCAACTATATTATGACTTTCATTCTGTTTCATAATAAATGTCATGTATGATATGTGATCATCTAAATTATAGATAGGATAGATCTTTCATATTTCCTATCATTTGAAATTTCAATTGTATACTTTACACAAGATATCAATAGATAATTCTAAGAAGTATCATTATCACTTGTTGTGGGTATGCAACAAAAGGAATTTACAACTATTTTTAAAATTTATGTATATATGTGTATACATGCATCAATTATAAAATGCTTAGATATCATAATTCTACAAGAGTAATGATATATTATCATGACAATGTTTTCCATAATAGTTTTTATTTGAGAGCTAGCAGGGTAGACACATATTTTCTTTTAATTTCAAATTCGTTTTCTCACAGATTACTTTCTCCCAAACCTCTTTATTTCATTTCCTGCATTTTGTTGTTTTATTCTGTGATTGCTTAAACTGATATTTTATTATTTGTTGATGTAGCCAACTTACTAGCAGCTAGATCCTCAGAAAAATGTGCTTATTAACCAATTGTCAACACTGGCACTAGGAACATCAAAGAAAGCCTAATTTTGCCTTTTCTTTTGACATTTGTAGTTCAGATATTTTACTACATTAGAATTCTTACTTCATAAATTTGTAATGTTCATTTAATGGGTTTTGTCTATTATTTTCCATATTGCTAATTTTTTTTGCAACGAAATATGCTAATTTTCACTACAAGGAGACTTGGTGGTCTGTCAGCTGGGGATTGGGCTGCTAATTGTAAGGTCAGAAGGAGCAGACCATCTCAACTTTCTCTCACAGTGTCTGATGTGTGTGAACTGCAAACCTTTCACATAGCAGTTTAACACTTAATTAACGAGACCACGAGAGCTCTTCAAATTAAATACAAACATCTTGAAATTCCTAATCAATTAGATCACTAAACCATTTAGTTGAAATACACTACTTAATTTGCAAATTGTCTATGAATCCAATTGATTAATGACATTTTGAGTTGTATATTTTAGTAATAGTTAGAGTGATATATTTTACTAAATACTAAATGCTTAAAATTGACACTTTTAAAAGTGTCCAGTAGAATCAATGTAACATAGTTCCTAAAATTACACAGAGAGAAATTAAATTGTCCATGTTTTTCCACTTCCTCACATAAGGTTGTTGTTTTATATTCTCCTCTGTTTAGGACTATAAAGAATCTTGTCATTCCAAGGAAATTTATTTGTAAGGGTCAGGAAGGAAAGATTAAAAAGAAACAATGACAACCAGAAGGACATTTGGAAGAGATAACTATTAGGAAAGAGTGCTTGTAGAATATGAGAATCTAGACAGTGCTTAATATAATAATAATTCCATACAAACTATATCAGGACTCTAGTTGAAATCTTAATGGCCTCTGAAAATATTTCGATTAAGTTAAAACTAATTATATTTTTAAAACTCAAACCATTACTTTTCAAGAATATTTATGTTTTGTGAAATTATATTTTTGTACACTAATACTACTCAATGAGATGAGCTCCCTTCCATACATCTTGATTCCACAAGATATTTTAATCATGATCACTATTCATCAGTGCTTTCTTGCAATTTTATTTAACTTTTTTCTTGTGAACCTGATACATCCTGTGTTTCTGTAAAACTATTTTGTAATCCATGAAATTCCAACTGCAGTATTCTACTTTGTTAAGTGATTTTTCCCCGCAGAATATATACTGTTAAGTTTTTGAGCCTTGACACCTGTGATAACTGTGCTCTTGAATCCTCTTCTCTTGTTGTTTTTCTCCCTTCAATTATGTAGTTCTTATTTAATATTAATTCCTCTATTAAATTTTACTTTTAGGAAAACTAGATATTGTGTTAGAATAAGCTCTATGATATATTTTATATGTACTCACAAATATGGTTTATCATATACTATAAAATAAATAGGTGAAAGTGTGTGTGGGTGGTGGTCTGCAACAGCCATTGAGTTGATTGTAATCCATAACAATTCTATGTTCGGATTTCAGTGTCAGCAAAAGCAAACGACCTCATCTTTCTCCCACAGAAAAACTGGTGGGTTTGGACCATTGACCTTGTGGTTATCAACTCAAAGCCTAACCAAATGCACCACCAAAATCTAACCCACCATACCTCCAAGCAAAAAGATATGATAAAATATTCCTGCCATAGTGTTGACTCTGACTCACAGTGAACCTGTGGTTTAAATGTCTCCCTGGGATTCTGAGACTAACTCTCTATGGGAGTAGACAGTCTCATCTTTCTCCCATGAAGCTAATTGTTGAACTTGCAATAAGTAGTGCAATGTATAACTACTGAACTATAGCACCGCAAATCCACAGTTGCTTTACCTCTATATATCTTTCTATGAATCTCTCTACAATCTCTCTCTAATATGGCATGTAATTGTTGATGTTATGAGGTGTACTCAGAGCAACCTATGTGCCACAGTAAAACAGCAACACTTCCCATTTATGTCCGTTATCAAAAAGGTATCATTGAATCCATAGTTCTACCCCCATGTCAATCTATCACATTGAAGTCTTTCTCTGTTTTACATGTTTTCTACGAGGCCTCGTGTCTTTCTCCAGGACTAATCACTCCTGATAAAAGGCCCAAAGTATTTGAAATAAGGGATCACTAAGTTTGTTTCTAAGATGCATTTTGCCTGTATTTCTTCACAAACGTCCCTAGTTGTTTTTTCTTTTTGATATATATTATAAACAGCATAACTCAAAAACATCAATTTTCTTCTCGTCTTAATTATTGATTTTCAAAACTATTCATATGAAGAACCTTAAAATCCTTTGGCTACACTGAGGTACATCTTAACGCTCACAGTGACATTTTTGTCATTCTAGCACTTATAATGGGACATTTGAAGAATATATCCAATGGAATACATCACATATTTTATTGACAAGTACACTCCTGGGTGTTGATTGCAGATGTCCTTGACAATTTCAATATTTTCTCTATCGTGGTTTTTCTTTCTTTTTTAAGAAATCCTTTTATTGGGGGCTCATACAGCTCTTATCACAATCCATGCATAATTCCATTGTGTGTCAAGCACATCTGTACATCCGTTGCCCTTATCTTTCTCCTAACATTTTCTTTCATTTAAGCTCTTGGCATCAGCTCCTTATTCTTCCATTCACTCCTCCTCCCTCATAAACTCTTGATAATTTATAAATTATTATTACTTTTTCATAGCTTACATGGTCTGATGTCTCCCTTCACCCACTTCCCCACGTTCATACCCCGGGGAAGAGGTTATATGTAGAGCCCTGCAATTGGTTCCCCTTTGTACTGTATCTTCTTTGCACTCTCCCAGTAGAACCGCTCTCACTATTGTTCCTGAAGGATCATCTGTCTGATTCCCTATGTTCCCCACTCCTATGTGCACCATGTTGTTTTTTTTTTTATTGGTCCAGTTGTGATTATATTGTGTGTTTTGTTTTAAAAGTTAATCCATAATTAAAACTGCAGTCTAAGGTTTTCATTACTAAATTCTTCTTACCTTTGGTTTTGTGCTGCTGATTTTGATTACCTGCACATTGCACACTTTTAAATGACTTCTCTATAATCCTAATGCCATGCACTTCTTCATAGAGTCCAGGTTCTGGAAGATTTGTTCAGCATACATTTTGAATAACTATGGTATAAAATACAACCCTGAAGTACATTTTTCCTGATTTTAAAAAAAGAAATATGCTTAGTTATTAGATGCTGGGCCAGCCCCAATTCCAACTATGTGGACACACCCCCACCGCCACACACATAGAAGAATGCACTTCAGAAGAGAGCACAGAAGCTACAGCTGCATCTCATCAAAGCACATATGCACAAACAAAGAGGGATGTAAAGAAAGTGGAATGCATCCTGGCTTACCAAGTGACAAGGATGATATCCCTGCTTGCAATAGCCAATACACAAAGGACCAGCCCTATTTCCCCCACCCACCAAGACATGACATCTCTCACTGACTCCTAGTGCTATGTGGAGCAACACTGAAGACGTATTTTGAGACTTACACCCAATTGAACTGCACCACACTCGGGCAAAACACTGAGGACCCGCAGCAGACCAAAGCAATGAAGCCCCCGAGGAATACCAAAAACAGACTTTGGAACCAAGGCACAGTAAGCCATCAGACTCAGAAGGAAAACATTCATAAAGGTCAAAAAACAGACCTGGAACTATTTATAAGCTTGTCTTTTGCTGTTGCTTTATTTTTCTTTTTACTTTTGTGCTTATTATTGTCTCTACATGTCTCTTTAGATGAGATAGGTGAGATAAACAATCTGGAGGAGAAAACAATGAGAACAGCAGTTCTGGGAGGACACAGGAGTTGGGGAAGTGGAGGAAAGGAAGTGTTCTTAGAGACAAGAGAACAACAAGTAACATAAAATTGATAGTGAAGAGGATACAGGAAGCCTGGTGGGGCTTTATCAAGGGTAGTGTAGCTGAGAGGAATTGCTGAAACCCCAATGAAGGCTGAACATAATAGTGGGACAAGAGGAAAGTGAAAGGCAATAGAAGTAACAACTAGGATGCAAAGGATATTTATAGAGGTCTAAATGCAGGCATGTACAGATACCAATATATTTATATATAATGACAGGGAAGTAGATCTTTGTATGTATACTTATGTGTTAAGTATAAAGGCACCAGATGGTCATTAAGCCTCTATTCAAGTTCTCCCTCAATGCAAGAACACATTGTTCTAATAACCTAGAATTCTGTGATGCTCACCTTCCTGAAACGATTGCTGAATATGAATGAATACATAAGCACACGTTGTGAAGAAAGCTGATGGTGTCCAGCTATCAAAAGATATAGTGTCTGGGAGTCTTAAAGACTTGAACAAAAAAGTTGCTATCTGGTTTCAAAGTCCACAGGGAAGAAGCATACAAGCTTGTGTGATAATGAAGTGCCGATAATATCAGGTATCAGGCATCAAAGACTCAGAGCAAAAAGTCATATTAATGCAGATGTGAGGGTGTGTGGAGTGTAGACAATTGGATATTCTCTTACAGAAGGGTCACAAAGAATTGTCAAGCCTCCCAGGGTGCAATATAGTACTAATGAAACAACGTTCCTCTAGTTCTTTAATGCTTCCTCTCCGCAATTATCAGGACTCCAATTCTACCTTACAAATTTGGTTAAACCAGAGCATGTAAACTGGGACAGGTAAAAGTTCATAACCCAGAGAATCCTGGACAGATAAATTCCTTAGTACCAATAATGAGAGTAGTGATACCAGGAGGGGTAGGGGAAGGTGGATTGAGAAAGGAGGGGCAGATCATAATGATTGACATATAACACAATTATCATCTTCCATGGGAGGGGCATGAACAACAGAAGAGTGGGTGATGGGAGAGAGTCGTTTGTGAAAGACATAAAAAATAAGTTATCAACGACTCATGAGGCAGAGAGGGTGAAGCAGGATAGGGTGGATGAGAAATGAGCTGATACCAAGAGCTCAAGTAGGGTGGAAATGTTTTGAAAATGATGATGCAACATTGTACAAATGTGTTTGATACAATGAATGGATGGGTGGATTGTGATAATGCTGTAAGAGTCCTCAAGAAAATGATTTTAAAAAACATATTGAAATAATTATAGCCTTGTGTTAAACCCCAGTAGTATAATAGTTGAGTGCGGGACTGCAGCCCACTGATTTGGAGGTTCAAATCCAGCAGCAGCTCTCCAGGAGTAAGGTTGGGCCTCTCACTCCCAACAGAAGTCAGTGATGCTCCCACCCACACACACAAAAAAAGAATTGCAGCCTTTTGGTTCTATAGGAGCAGCATAAAGTGCTCTGGATTCTCATTCTTGTACTGTGGTTCATAGCATGTTATGACTCAACAGATGCCTTTGCATAGTCAATAAAATCACAGGAAACATAATTTTGTTATGTGACATGTAATAGGAACCTAGGCTTTTGTAGTTCTTAGATATCAACCAGTGAGTTATGATCCATTGTCACCTTATGCACAACACATCGAAAGATTGTCCAGTCCTGTTCCATTCTCTTATGTTCAAGCTCATTGTTATAGATGCAATGTCAATCCATGAAGTTGGGGGCCTTTCTATTTTTTCCCTCTACTTTACCAAACATGATTTTCTTCTCCAAGGAATGGTCTCTCCTGACAGGTCCAAAGTATATAAGACAGTCTCACATTCTTTGACTACAAGAAGCACTCTCGTGTAGTTTTTCCAAGAAAGATCAGTTTGCCCTTTAAAAACTGCATAGTACTTCCAAATACACAATTCGAACTTATGCATTCTTCTTTGTTTTTCTTTATTCAATATCCAAATTTCACATGCATATGAGGCAATTAACAATACCAGGACTTGGTCAAAGTACATTTTAACTTTTAAAATAACATACTTGTCCTTCATTGTTCTAAAGAAATCTTATATAGCAGATTTACTTAATAGAACACAGATTTGGATCTGTTGACACCAGTTATATTAAAATTGATTGTGGATTGAAAAAGAAAAATATCTGTGAAACTACAACAATTTCTTAATTTATCATGAAGCTACCTGTTAGTCCACTTGTGAGGAGTCGGGTCTTCCTTAGAAAGAGGTGAAGTCTACGCTAAATGCCATCGTCCTTGGTCTTCATCCGCAGGTTCTTCAAGTGCACCTCACTTTCAGGAAGCACAGATGCATCATCTGCACATCTCAGGTTGTTAATAAGCCATCCTTTAAGCCTGATGGCACATTCTTCCTCATATAAGTCTATCTTTACTGATGACTGATGATGCTCAGCATAAAGTTTGAACAAATAGAATGAGATGATATAACCCTGACACACATAACCCTTATTTTAAGCACGCAGTATTGCCTTGTTCTATTTGCACAACTGCCTCTTTATCTAATTATAAGTTCCTCAAGAGCACAGCAAAGTATTCTAGAATTCCATTTATTTCAAGCATGTTCTTTGTTTTTTATGATCCACACAGTCTAATGCCTTGTTATATAGTCAATAAAACACATATAAAAATCATTTTGCTGTACTATGCTTTGAGTCAAGATCCAACAGACATCAGCAATGATATATCCCTTGTTCCAAATCCTTTTCTGAATACAGCCGGGACCTCTGGTAACTCCCTGTCAATGTACTGTGTAACCACTCGAGTTTCCTTCAATAAAATTTTACTTACATGCACTATAGAAGAAATTCTTCTGAAATTTGAGCATACGGTTTGCCCACCTTTCTTTGAAATCAATAGAAATACGGATCTCTTTGAGTCATTTGCCCAAGTAGCTATCTTCCAAAATTTCTGGCATAAGTAATGGAGTTCTTCAATAATTTGTCAAAACAGTTCAATAGGAATACCACCAATTTCTGTAACCTTGCTCTCAATAAATGCTTTCAGTACAGTTTGAACTTCTTCCTATAGCAATATTGACTCTTACTCATATGCTACTCCTGAGTGGAATGCAAAATAGGTCTTTTGAGTACAGTGACTCTGTGTTCAAGTGGGTACTTCCCACTCAAAAATGGAATTTTTTCAAGACTCTCTATATAGATTGCTTTGCAAAACAACCTTATCTCCGTCAAATTACTCTTCATTATACTTAATACATCTGTCAATTCTAAGATTTCATTGTTGGAAATATTTTTGAAGCCTATTTGTTTGGATGGCTGAAAGTATCTCCCTCATTTTTTTCTTCATTTCTTCTGTGTCATGAAATCACTGACCTTTTATATTCTTCTAAGTTCAAAGCAACTGAAAGAACTCACATAGAGTGAGGTCAGACAAGTAAGGTGTATGGGACAAGAGAGGCATGCTGTTTGTTTTTGTTTGTTTGTTTGTTTGTTTGTTTTCCCATAACTGGCACAGTTAGCTCGCTATGTGAGCAGGTGCATTGTCCTTGTGGCAAAACCGTCTCCCATCTGTCAAAAACCAGGCATTCTTTTTGTCACACAAGGTGACACAATCTTTTCAGAACCTCTAAAAAGAAAACTCGATTTACACTCTGACCTGGTAAAATGAACTACACACTCCACCTCACATAAAAAAAAAAACAAACAAAAAAAAAACAAGAAAGTAGTATCATGACTTTTGGTTTCACTTGATGAACTTTTTTTTAATGTGGGAAGTGAGGATGGTGTCATCCACCATTTTGATTGGTCTTTGCTTTGTGGTCATAAGTATATCACCATGTTTAGTCACCTCTACTGGATTTAAGGAGAAAAAAAGTCTGGGTGACTTTGAATCTGTTCTTTTCAAGCAGGGATCCTCAAACTTTGTAAACAGGGGCCGGTTCACTGTCCCTCAGACCACTGGGGGGCCAGATTATAGCTAAAAAAACAAACAAATCTATGAACAAATTCACTGCGAGCCTATGATGTGTCTGCAGCTAAGCAGGACAGCACAAACACCCAGCAGGACAGATGAATGTCCTAGTTTGGCCTAGAAGGCCATAGTTTGAGCCTGCTTTAAAGCATATTTTAAAGCATGTTTAAAGCATGTTTGAAAGCGTGTTTGAAAGCATGAATGTTGCCCCTTGAAGATATTTTTGCTGGTCAGACAGAACCAACACAAATTTCAATGTGATGCTTCTCATTCCCACATTTTCATTTATATTTGCTATATTTTCATTTATATTTATATTTCCCAAGATTGTCCAGATAACTTCTCCATCTCTTCAATGGTCCATCATTGTTCTTTGACCACAAGTGCATGAAGTTTTGGGGCATTGTTGCCCTTTCACATATTTGACGGACATCCAGAAAGAAGTTCATCATCAATTAACATTTCACTGTTTGTGAAATGAAAAAACCATTCATATCCTTGAGCCCTTTCCCCATAGCACTGTCCTTATAAGCTGTGTTCAACATCACAACAGTTTCTGCATCATTTTTCCAGAACAAGAAACAAAATTCCACAACTTCAAGCTATTTTGTTAAATCAGCCACCACAAATTATGAGGTTCAAGCAAAGCTACAGTACTTTTCGAATGAATTCACTGTTACCAGAGAGAACCTTTCCAGGTGATTCAACTGAGTACATTAACTCAGAGCAAATTACTGAATGCTCAAATAGGAGGAAAATATGTATTACTGAAAGTCTGCCTAACAGAGCTCTTTGCCTTTTTTCAGAGGTACCTCCTCACATTCTTTACATTTCCTTTTGATGTTCAAGGGCCTGTAGCCTTGAATATTTTGTCTATAGAAACTTTCAAGATTGCCACTTGAAGCTTGACTGTTTTCTTTTGTACTTTAGTTTAATGTTTTCTTAGTATCTGTTCTTCCCCTTTGTTTCCCTAAATCTATGTCTTTGCATATTTCATTGTAATATTTGACTTTGTCTTTCTTCATGTTCCTCCCATAACTTAATATGTCATCTGTCATTATTGTTAGATGCAGCATATCTATTATTCAGATGTTTTTGAAATTCATGTGGGATGAATTCAAGTTCATATTTTGGTTTTAATAGTCTTCTTTTAATTTCTCGATTGATGGTCTGTTCCACAGCCAGCCACTTGTCTGATTTTAGCTTCTGATATTATGCTTCTTCAAAATCTCTTCCCAAGGTTGCAGTCAATTTTTTCATTGGTGTATTCCATCTAGAGAATTCCATGTGTATTGTTGCCTTTTGGATTGTTGAAAAACATATTTGCTATGAACAATCATTGGTTTTGCAAAATTCTATCATGGGGTCTCCAGCTTTATTTCTATCACTACGTGCATATTTTCCAACTACCATTCTTTCTTCTTTTTTCCAAATTTTGAATTCTAATTGCCAATAATTATCAATGCATTTTCATTGCAGGTTTAATTAATTTCTGACTGAAGACATTGGTAGACTTTTTGAAATGATTCTATCTAGCTTTTGTGATTGATGTATAAATTTGAAACCTTGCATAATAGTTGTGTTAAATAGATTTCCTTGAAAAAAATCAGTATAATCTTATCACATACATCATGTGCATAGTAAATCAAATTATCTGGTGATTGTAAATGGTCAATCCCAGTCTATCTCAGGTCCGTGATAGCTAGAGTATTCACCTTTCCCCGTTGCATTTCATTTTGATGACTTTTGGTGATTTTCAAAACCATAGATTCTGCTTTAGTAAGAAAAATATACACATTGGTCAAAATTGTATGTAATATAGATAATTAAATAAATACTCTACCAAGGATATTAAGAATGAAAAAAATTAGTGTGATTCTGGGATGATGAATCTTTTTAAGTGTTTCATTTCTAGGCAAGCCATTCAAATGCCACATAACAACAGCAACAATATACTAATTGCATTGAGAATTGTTTTTTGACAGATGCAATTAAAATATTAACACCACATCATTTGCTCTTCTGCTGACCCACTATAAATTTGTTTAAATTTTTAATATTTTCTGCATTATTTTAAACTTATTTTTTTCCTCTATTAAATTTTTTTAGGGGGGCATCACTGCCCTCTGGGGGAACTTTTTCTTTTTTTTTAAATTTTATTGGGAGCTCTTATAGCTACTACAACATTCAGTACATCATTTGTATCAAGCACATTTGCACACATGTTTCCACATACATTTCCCAACATTTTCCACTTGAGCCCTTGGGACAAGCTCCTCTTAAAAAAAAATCCCCTTTTCCCTCCCCCCCTTTTTTTAATCAATCAATTTATTGGGGGGCCCATACAACTCCCATCACAATTCCTAACAACATCAGTTGTATGCAGGCCACTTTTACACATCCATTGCCATCATCACTCTCAAAACATTCTCCCTTCCTCCAGGCCCCCATTATCAGCTCCCTATATTACCCTTCCTCCCCCCCTTCCCCTTGGACCCTTAGTACTTTACAAATTATTTTTTCATCCTGTATACTGTAAAATGTGTCCCAACACTCACTTCCCTGTTAAATGTGTCCCAACACTCACTGCCCTGTTGTCCGTGCCCCAGAGAGGAGGCTACGTGTAGATCCCTGAAGTTGGTTCTCCCTTTCTAGTCCTCCATCCCTCCACCCTCCTGGTATGATCACTCTTATTACTAGTCTTGGTGGATCATCTATCCTAAGTTTCTCATATTTCCAACTTCACTGTACATCTCCTGGTCTAGTTGGATTTATGTGGTAGAATTGGGGTCATGACAGTGGGTGGGAGGCAGCAAGGGAACTAGAGGAAGGTTGCATATTTCATAGATCCTACCCCGTATCTTAACTGACTCATCTCCTTGTAACACCTCTGCAAAAGGATGTCACCTCACCTATTGATGGGCTTTGGGTCCCCAATCTGTACTCCCCCTCATTAATAATAATATAATTTTAGCTCATTGATGCCTGACACCACATCCCTTCACTACCTCATGATCACACAGGCTGGTGTGCCTCTTCCGTGTGGGCTTTATTGCTTCTGAGCTGAATGGCAGCTTGTTTACCCAAGCCTTTAAATCCCCAGACACTATATCTTTTAGTAGCCGGGCACCATCAGCTTTCTTCACCACATTTGTTTATGCACACATTTGTCGCACACATTTGTCCTCAGGGATCATATCAGGAAAGTGAGCATGCAAAGTTGTGCTTTTGAGTTCTTGAAGCCTGATATCTCATCCCTTTGACACCTCATGATTCCACATGCTAGTGTGCTTCTTCCATGTGGGCTTTGTTGCTTCTGAGCTAGATGGCTGCTTGTTTACTTTCAAGCCTTTAAGTCCCCAGACGCTCCA